>JBBPCX010000114.1:779360-791948 GCA_037974365.1 Hydrocynus forskahlii | reverse complement strand
GTTGGTTGTTTTGGTTGTATATTAATAACTGTAGGAATATTTAACAAGCAAAGTTTAAATTTCAAACTCGGCCCGGCTTCGGGCCCACTAGAGGGCGCTTCTGCACAAAAGGGTTAAAACAGACAGAAAAAAGATGAATATAGAAATATAAGAACAACAACAGCAACAACAACAATAATAATGATGATGATGATGATGATAATAACACCAACAGTAATAATAATAATAACAATTATGAAATAATAATAACAACACCACCAACAATACTACTACTACTATAAATAATAATAATAATAATAATAATAACAACAACAACAACAACAACAATAATAATAATAACCACCACAGGTTGTTGGAGGTCAGAGATTACTAAACATGCTGTACTGTCAGTGTGTGTGTGTGTGTGTGTGTGTGTGTGTGTGTGTGTGTGTGTGCAGACAGATTGTATAGGAGACCAATTGAGGGTGAAAGCCCCTGTCTATGAGCCACTCCCAGGGGTCTCATTACCTCTGAGGTCTTGGAGAATGTGCAGTGGGCTGGAGAAGGTCAGTAGTGGAGACACACACCCACCCACACACACACGGACATGCACAGAGCTGCTGATATGAATTATAATCCCTCTTTTATTGTAAAAAGGGTTATAATTTCGTTTAACCTCATTTTTTTATAAATATTTAGAAGTGGGGCTTTAAAGCAGGGATCATATTCCAGTCCATATATCTCTCCACTGATTTCCTGAATCCTTTATGACTGAGAGATTCTTCTCTTCCATCACATATTTTTTGCACCTGCCAGACGGGTGGAACTCGATTTTCTACCTACCAAACTACTGCTTTAACCTCCAGCAGGATCAAGAGCAGACTGTCCGCCACTCCTGACAGGACAGAAGGTGCACCAGTTGCATGAAGTGGTGGATGACTGACAGGTCCAGGCCTCTAATCAGCTCTCCACCCACGTGTGAGCTGGAGTCAGAGAAAGTCCTACTGCCGGTGAAGGGAAAGTCAATAAAGCCCAGTGACCCACTCTGTAGAGGAGTGGATAAAGAGGAGGGAGATGGAGGAAGGTAAAGGCTCTATAACACTTATATGGAACGTTGTACATGTAGATACTTATGCACATACATAGTGCATACAGTAAGACACACACACACACACACATATATATGTATATATATATATATATATATATATATATACATGTGTGTGTGTGTGTGTGCACACACGCCACAGCATCGTGTGTGTGCGCACGTGTAAATGAATGTGGAAGATGACGTGAACATTTCCTCAGAAAGTGGCCTCTCGTTGCGGGATCTGATGACTGGCTCAGTCTCTAAGTGCACTTTTAGACGGATCAGAGCAATTGATATAATTGTGATTTTTTTTTCAGCGTGAGTCACTGAACAGAGAGCAAAAAGGGGTAATTAAGCAGTAAAATGATCCAACTAATTCCGTTTTCTACAGAGGTGAAAGTGACAAAGTGCAGAATCCATGAAGGTGCAGAAGTCTGAAAGAGGCATCTTTTTAAAACTTCTTCAGAAGCTTCTTAATCCTCCTGGACCCCTGTGCACATGCTAATGACGGGGTCTATATTATGCGTAATGGGAGTATCCCTATTAAAAAATGCACAGTGTTTTTCAACCCAGTTTCTATCTGCTGCATCTATCAAGCTGTCCACCATCAGGGACATCAGCATGTTAAGAACATGGTCAATATACGTCAATGGGCAACATCAGCCTATTCAGCATCTATTCATTGACTTCCATTGTAAATGGGTTTAAAGTAAATGAGTTTTCCCTTCTAATTAAAAGGAAAAAATAATTCATTACTGTTCGTGGGTAATGGTCACCACCCACAGCACTGTGCAAAAGTCTTGAGCCACCCCTCATTTCTTTATATTTTGCTTTGAATCACCTTTCAAACTGTCTTATCTTTGGCATCTTGAGTAGATTAAATGAAAGAAATGGAAGCAAATGTTTTACTGACAGGCTGCAAAGCCTAGATAAAGGAGTTCCAACCACTCAGCATTCAGCACCACCAGTATACTGATCACCGCCTGATCTTCTGGAATCATCTGCTCCTGGTTCTTCACTGGTTCAGGAATTCAGTTAGATGCTCTTTGTTCTGCTTAAATGATTCATATGTGGCTTAACAACTAAAAAAGGAAGCCTGGAACACTGTTCCAAGACTACATTAGAAATACAAGAAAGTGTGGATCTCTGGAAGCAAAATATAATGAAATGGGCTGGGGAGCTCAAGACTTTTGCAGAGTACTGCACATGCATGGCCAACAGAGATCAGGTTTAAAGCGTCTAGACTTTGAAGCGCCCACGTTGTGCCGCCCACTTTCTCAAGTAAAGCAAAGACTTTATGAAGTGTGGCGATTATGGAGGTCGGCCCCGTGGCTGAGGGCGTCCTGACATATCAGTCCGGCCTGGCGGGAGCGAGGCGGCCTAAAGGTCAAGGCGCAAAGGTTGTTCATTAGGAAAAGGTCAACGGCTGTCCAGGCAGTGTGATTTCTTCTTTTTTCCCTAAGATTTTTTTTTTCTCCCATGTTTCTTTCTAGACCAATGATCCGCTGAACATGGGTTTCCATGGATACCCCTCAGCCAGTCAGGTAAGAATCACTCTTCAGTCAATAGCCGACCGGCTAGACCACCGTCATAATGCTTCATTTATTCTCTTACAGATCTACAACATACTGATGTCTTTTTCAGTCATTTATTATTCTATATTGTCAACTAATGGTTATCATCATCGCTGGTAATTAGCAGAAATGCTTCTAAATGTCATTGCTGATTGTCAACAGTGTGGCTAGAATATCTAAAGCAGATTGTCAAGTCATGTTCAAGTGAGACTGGATCTCCGGACGTGTGATTTTATGTTTTTGAGTTCATTGCTGCATCACATATTCCAGCTCAGACATGTAGAGTTAATAGACATTTAGGTTACAGATTTGGTCTTTAGATTGGAACTCTGAATATTAAAGGAGCCTATTAGCCTGTCGGCTAACGCTAACCAGGCCATCCTGCTCTAGTGTTGTGTTTTGCTGACGTTCTAGTCCCTAAAAAGTCAATGTTGGTGTGAGATATTTCGTTTTTCTGGCTATTTTTGTGACGTTTTCTGCTGGCTGTTAGTGGTTGAGGAAGAGTGGATGTAAAAATTTCGGCTCAGAAATGCTGCTGGTTTGCCCCTCCCTGGCTCACATGTGCGTTGTTGCTATGGCAATGGATGTGGAAATGCGAGCAAGTACAGTTTGACCACAAGTCTCACAACATAAAAAGTCTAAAAGTCTGATTTTAGACAGTAGACGTTAAAGGGGTCCAAGCATTTCATACTGGTAGTGCCAGTAGAGGGCGCTGCAGCACTCTTTGAGAAGGTCATGCACTACCCTAACTTACGTTCCGAGCAGTGCAGAGCATTAAACGGTGCGCGTTTGATTGATCACAGCTGTGGCTGCAGAAAGCATGAGGCTCTTTTTTTTTTCCTGCATGCATTACCCAATACCTGCAGGACCTGCTGGGATTCTCCTCCAAGAGGCCTGCAGGGCCTGGACTAGCACGTATCCAGACATAATTGCGTGCCATTTTCCGTAAAGTCACTGCGCCCCCATTAGCCAAAACCTGGCAAAGCTTGCATGTTACCTAAGAGGAATGTAGACAATGTGTATAAAGAGATGTCAGTTTCAAATCATGTTTTGATCATTTTACCATAGGTTTCAGATACACTTGGTTAGAAAAGGTCATATGAAGGATTACTTTGAAAATAACCAGACTCTGCTCTTGGTGAGCCACCTTCAGCGCTAATTACCAAGACCTTCATGAAGCAGAGTTGGAGCTGGAAGGAACCCAGTTTGACGTGCTGGTTGTGGGCAGTCCCTCCACGAGCTGCTGCTCCATTCGCAAAGCATCAGGTCTGTGAACTCGGAGGAGCACAGCCTGTACTCGTCTGAGGTTTCTAAAAGTGTTGTAGCACCCCTAGAGGCCGCGCGGTTCCAGGTTCCTCTCGGGTTGCCTGCTGGTTGGCGGTTCCTAAGCCTGTGGAGCAGCAGCTGAACGCTGGTTGGCTGCCAGAGCTTTGGAAGATGCTTCTTCGCCCTCAAAGCTCTTGTTCCAACTTGCCGTAGAATGAGATTTCAGCTTCATTAGACCAGTGGCTGAACGGCCACAGGTTACATTCCTGTGTGTGTGTGTGTGTGTGTGTGTGTGTGTGTGTGTGTGTGTGTGGTGTACTTTGACCCCATGTTGTGTCTCTTACAGCATTATGTCAGATTGGGTGTTTACTTGAGTGCGCATTAGCATTTGGAGCCCTTATCAGATTGTTCAGTTGCTGCAGTTAATCCTCATATCATCCGCGGTTTATCCTCCTTTCTCTCCCCGTCTAATCCTTCCATCCCTCCTTTTATCCGTTTATCGCCATCCGTTTAACTCTGTGGCCTGCCGTTTTTCTTTTTTTTTTTCTTTTTTGACTGTCCCTTTCTCCGTGCAGCTGCCGCAGTATTTCATCCGTCCGCCTCCAGGTGCTGGAGACGGAACGTTAAAGGAATGTTCCGCTCTCTCGTTCTGACTCCAGTTCTGTCCCTCCGCGTCGGTGGAATGCCGTCCATTACCGCGCGGAATAACCAAGCTAAGGCCTCGTCCCTGCGATCACCAGGGCGGGGTGGGTTTTTATCAGCCCATCTGAAATTTATGTCATCACACGTTCGGAATATTCTCACTTCACTCACATCGCTTTAATGACTGTTTGCATCGTGCCATTAAAGCCCAATCCCGGCGGTCCCGTGAGTCCATTAGTGCGGACACCGCCCCGTCCATTAGCCAGCGTGAAAGCAGTGACAGAGAGGAACGGGCTGCTGTGGGCTGAGTGAATCTCTGACCTCGGAACAGTTGCGATTCTTTAGCAACATAATTCTACATACAGGGGTTGACATCATTTTTTGCTCTAGTACTCTTGAGTACCTACATGAATTAAGTGGTACGCACCAACATGAACCAACACACCACCTCACCATGGGCGCTGGAACCACTTTTAGTTTAATTGATGTAAAGTCGCGGGTTATGTTCCAAGAGCAGCCGCAAATTGTGAAAAAACAGGAATTTGTGATGTGGTTAAAAATGCCTATTTTTATTGACTAAACCCTAAATATGCCCCCAAATATGCTTAAATTACTTTTTTAATTTACACTTTAGATTCATTTTAAACTCAGCTTAATACATTACCCTGAAAGAAAATGTAAAGGTAAACCCGTATCTGTACTGTACAGTTTACACTGAACTCCTGCAGTGCTAGAATGTACATACCAATGTTACCCCTGTATAGACTGGACTGTAATTCATGCACGCGCGTTTTCTTTGATATGCACTGTCGTTTTCTTTGGTATAAGTAGGTAAATACAGTAATCATTGAATATAATTTACAGTAATAAAAATACAGGGCTTTAAGAAGAACAAAACAAAAAACACGAAAACACTCAGGAAACTGTTCTGGTGCTGAATTCTGGACTGCAGCTGCCAGAAATGCGTCACAGGGCAGCAGCCAATAAACAGTTGCTTTGTGTCTTTCGACAGTACTAAAACATTTATACAGTTATATTTTATATTGAAATTTAGCTGAATTTAAGTTATTTATGTTACAAAATTAGTAAATAATATTTTTCTTAATAATTTAGCACTAAAATGTATGGAAAATGTATTAAACCACGAATAAAGCAAAAAAAATTAAGATGAAAATGAAGTTGCTCAAATCAGGTACGCTTTTGTGCTGCGAAGACTGGAAACTGCCGTGCATTTTACTGTTTACCCCGCGCATGCGTACTTGCGTAACACTTATGTCAACCCCTGCCTGTATGGCTGCAAAATAATCATTTATTTGAAGTTGATGCACTGAAACATTTCCTAAGTAACTGATACAGTGCATCAATTTCAAATAAATCACTTCCTAATGTGTTCAATCAAACTTGCAGACTTGCATCTAATTAAACACTGCTCCCATCGTTCATATTCTACTACAAATAAAAATGCATGTATATAAAATTTATTCCGAATTGTGACAAAATAAACAACGTCACTCAAGACACGAACTGAACTGAATCTTCACTTGTGACTCGAATGTTGAAGTACTTGTCAGCAAGTTTGATTTAATTATGATTCATTTGGAAACAGTTCTGTGTATCGGCTTCGAATGACTGGTTATTTTAATACAGTATATTTTATATACTTAAAAAAAGTTTAAAATTGGCCCAGCGGTCTAAGTGCGTATTGATGAGGTCAGTACTTGGTGTTAGTGGTACTCAGTGTTCTCCTCCAAGCGTGTTGAGCCGTCTTGTGGAGTTTGCTTCCCTTCACTCCCTCCTGCTGGGGGCATCATGTGACTCAGGGGGTCTTAAGGGGTAGACAGAACTGGATTTGACGAAATTGGGAAGAAAATCGGATGTTAAATATTTTCTAATATTTATGGATAGTGACAAAATATCAGTATTGCAATTTTACTGATGTATATTGTGATGCCTTTCATGGTATTAAAGGGCCCAAATCATCACTTTTCTGGCATTAAAAATGCTTAGAGTCTTTAAAGATGGTTTCAAATTCTGCATTTACTTCTCCCATGCGGACAGTCCAAATATGAAAAATACGCTACAAAACAGTTTTCAGATCAGTTTGTGAGGTCACAAAACACATAAAAAAATATTCCTTATTCTGACTACAGCAGTGTAGCCCCGCCCATTCATGCACCGATTAAAATGAGACTTTTGTTGGATTACACGAAGACCTCGATTCATCAGGGCACCCAGTAACCAGGAAATAAAACACTGTGATTGGTTAGAGGCTCATTTGCATATCAGTGTTGCAGAGACTGATATCGCCATGACGATGAGCTGATATATTGTGCAGCCATGTTTTTTTTGTTTTTTATAAAAACACATGGAGAAACTGGAGAAGTGCTTTTTTTGTTTATGTATTGTTTATTTGGGGGTGTATAGCTTGAGAATTATTGTTTCTCCAAAAATGCTGGTAGACTTTATTGGAAACTCGTATAATCAGTTCAGTTGGTTGTATATTGTAGCACCTTCAGATGCACGGTTCCACCTCTGTGGCGGTAAGAACAGGACATCAAAGAGCAGCTGGAGAGGACACACCGCTTACAGGAAGCCGAGAAAAGCTCACTTGCTCTCGCGCTCCCTCTCTCTCCCTCTATTTTCTCTCTCTCTTTCTCGCTCTCTCACTCTCTCTCTGCCTCCCAGAGGTGCAAACAGCCCCAATTTACTCACCTAGATGAAGAAAGAGAGCAGAGGGGAGGAGGGAAGGGGTGACTGCGACAGAGAGAGAGGGAGGGAGGGAGGGAGGGAGCTAAAAGTTTGCAGGTGTGACAGAGGGCAGGGGGAGGAGGAGAGAGAGGGTGGAGGGGGAGGGAGGGAGGAAAAGAGAAAGGGGGGAGGGAGCAAGCGAATGATATCTGGGTGAGGGGAGGAGAGAGGGAAGACACAAGCAGCGAGGAGAGAGAGGGAGCGAGAGAGAGAGATGAGCAGGCAAGGACACAGATCTGCAAACGAGGGCTGGGGGTAGAGGGAGAGAGGGAAGGAAAGTGACAGGGACGTATCTGGAGCTCCGAAAGGTGGGGCAGGGGGCAGCAAACGGAAACGGAGAGAGAGAGGGGGAGAGAGAGAGAGAGGGGGAGAGAGAGGGAGATTTTGAATGTGCAGGACAGGGAGAGGTGACAGCGACCGAGAGAGAGAGAGAGAGAAACTAAAAGCTACAACAGTGTCCCGTCTGAATACGATGATGGGACTGTATTACCCTTCCGTGTTATCGGTAAGTGTTTGCCTTCCGTCTGTCCGTGCATGTGCCGACTGTTCTCTTTCTTTTCCTTCACCATGTGCCCTCGCTCGCTCACTAACTGACCACAAGTTTCCTTTTCCTTTCTCTCGGCTGCTTTGACTCGTTTCGTGAAGAGTGTTGGGACCTATTCGGCGAAGTGAAGTGTGCAGTTAGGAGAGTGTACTGGTAGTTACTGTTTATGGCAGTTGTTAATACAAGACTGTCATCAGTGCAACGTTGGACAGGAATGAGGGTTATAATACAGTTCAGGTTATTTACACTGGCTGGTTATTAATGCTCTGTTTATGTAATGTCGGTTGTTATTACAGTGCTAGAGAAGAATGCCGTGCTGGTTATTAAAATAATAGAAGTTATTAATGCGATAATAATGACCAGTGCAGGTTATTAATGTAATGCTGGTAATTACTACATTACTAGATATTAATGGTATACTAGTTATTAACATAAAGGGAGTTAAAATGCAATGACAGTTACTAATATGGTGTTGGTTATGAGTGCAGTACTGGTTATTCATGTGATGTTAATTATAACCAGTACTGGTTCGTAATGCGATGCTGGTTATTAGTGCAGTGCTAGATATGAATGCCATGTATGTTATTAACACAGTGGGAGTTATTAATGCAGTGATATTTATCAGTGATACTGGTTATTAGTGTTCTGCTGGTTGTTAGTGCAGAACTACACATCAGTGCCTTACTGGTTATTCATGTAAAGGGAGTTGTTGATACAGTGCTGGTTATTAGTGCAGTGCTGGTTATCGGTGCAGTGACAGCTTGTGTGTTTGACCCGCATTATTAATTATTTTGTCCCTGAATGCTCTTATTGTCGGTCAGAGTGCAGAAATGTTTTGTAAGAGTCAATGAAGATCCTGCTTTTTGCCTTTCGCCTTTTTTTTTTGAAAACGGACAAGTGTCCCCATCAGAACCGCGGCAAAACGGCAGCTGACATTTGACTGTTAGCTTAGATACTGGCCAGCAGGTGTGTGTGTGTGTGTGTGTTGGGCCACGTTGACAGGCAGGCCCAGACTTCTCTCCTGTCTTTGCCCCTCCAAATGGCTGAGGGGGAAGAAGAAGGGGGGCTGGGGGGTGCAGGAGGAGAGAGGGAGAGGGGGAGGAGGAGAAGAGAGAGAGAATGAGCTTTGTTGTCCTCCCCAGCTGTCCCCATAACTCTCCCCTGGCTTTCTGAGCGAAAGGGGCAGGTGCCCAGAAACAGTTGTTCTCCCTGCCTCCTTCTGTCACACACACACACACACACACACACACCCCACACACACTAAAATTCAACTGTGTGGCTCCTCACACGTTTACATGCACATTTTAATCCTCTGCATTGCACTGTTTACATCCAGCATGACCTACACTGTAGCTGGACTATGTCTCTCTCTCTCTCTCTCTCTCTCTCTCTCTCTCTCTCTCTCTCTCTCTCTCTCTCTCTCTCTCTCTCTCTCTCTGTCTCCCTGTGTCTCTCTGTCTCTCTATTTCTCTATCTCTCTCTCTCTGTCTCTTTCTCTCTCAGTCTCCCTTTCTCTCTGTCTCTCACTCCCTCTCTCTCGTACCTTGGAATCCTGCTCCCTTTACTATTTTGACCTCTTTTCCCATTTTCTCTCTCTCCCTCTTCCCCTCGGGCTCGAGCAGCTGTTATCCCACTGTTTTCCTTTAAAAGCAGAGGAATGGGGGAGGGGATGGACAAAATGAACGGAGAGTAAGGGACAGAATGGAAATTGATTTTTAAGGTGACTGCCGAGCCCCCACTATTTAAAAGCAGAACAGTAGAAGTAATATGGTTTAAATATAGATTGCATGCGTGCTTGTGGTTTGCGCATAGCTGATGAATGTTGTCGTCTCCAGAGAGCCATCAGGCTGAAACGTGGTGGGACAAGACTCCTCTGCTGGGGGCTTCAGTGTGTGGCCTTTTGATGAGGGACAAGTGGAAAAACCAGAGAGATCCTATTCTTGTTTTACTGTAGATTACAGTGGAGAAACCAGCAATATTTAGTTTAGTGCACTTTAAATGTAGCTTACAGTGGAAAAACCACTGTTATTTGCTTTTAATGCAGTTTATAGTGGAGAAGCTAGCAAGACTTTAATCTTTTTTGTGTCTTAATGCAGTTTCAGTGTAGTTTACAGTAGAAAATCTTGCATGTTTTTAGTAGTTTTTATTTGAATGCAGTTTTGCAGTGGACACACAGGGAGATTTTAACAGCGTTGGGGTTTTTATGCCGTTTTCACTGGAGAAAGCCGTGAGAATTAACATTGACTGCAAAGACATTTCAGTTTGTTAGCTTTTCTGGAGTGTCAGGCCTGAAAGTGTTAGGAGAGAGGGATTAAGAGGGTGAGAGAGAGGGAGAGAAAGAAGTAGAGGGTTGTTGAAATATTTGCGGAGCCCCACCCAAGCGTGTGCCCTTAGGGGAGGGAGAGACGCCTACCTGCCATTTATGGCCTTTACAGACACAGACACACACACACACACACACACACACACACACACACACACACACCCCTTGGAAAAAGAGAATCACATTGAGGCTTACAGGAGCATGTATGGTTTACCTGAAGCTCCAAAGAGTGAAAGGAATCCACACCTTAAAGTCTGTACAGAACATTTAATAACTCTTAAAATTATATTCGTCAGCGGCACGAAAATAGGCCCACTGGCAAATCCAGCCGCTCACACAGTGCCGCACACTGGCCACTGTGTCCACACACTTAGACAGGCACACACACGAGGTCTCTCACACTGTCAGGTTGCAGCTGAGGGCCGATTAGAGACCCTGGCAGTGATTTACAGAGGAATGCACCTGAAGCCTTTGATTCCTGTGGAGACGAACAGGCTTATCTATTCTGCAGTGGTGTCACGGCTGCAGGTAAACACACAGCGTTCTGCTGGACCAGAACCTCAGGTTCTCAACGTTCTTAACTTTAAATGCAAGTTTATACAGCAAGATTTCATTTCAGGTCTTGTGTTTTATACTTTTGTTTTAGTGAACAAACTGGAGTATACAAAGCACTAGTGATGAGGAAGAACTGAATACAATAAGGTTTGCAAAAGTGTTTGAAAAGGACCAGCAAGGCAAAAACAAATGGGTGAAATTATATAACTAAAATTTAATACATTTATAGTGCTGATTACTTAATACTGCAAAATATTGCAAAAATGATTTCAGTATTAAATTTCAGTATAATAGTCAGTCTTTGCATCCATGAGCCAATAAGCACACTTCAAAAATCTAGGCTTCTGATTGGCTGCATGAATGTGCACGTTATTACCTTCAGAGCTTCTTTATTGGTCAGTGATTCTCATTAGCTTTAAGCCACGCCCACTTTTGAGTTTGTAATTTTAAAATAAACTCAATTTAAAATTTTTATTTTAAAATAACAAATGCTAAGCAGTCAGAATCGTAGTTAAGAGGAAGACAATGTGGCAAACGTAATATTAGAATACATTTAGTGTTAAATTTCCCAAACAATTGGTTTGGTTTATTATGATGGAACGGATGAGAAAGACTCAGTAGAGCCAGAAAAAAATTATTTAATGGATTTTATTCAGCGTTTCGCTGAACTATACTGGACTTAATGCAGTTAAACTGGACTAATTAGGCCAATTAGGGTCTTGGCCAGATTGCGTTGGTAAAGTTTATCCACTTAAATGGTCAGAAAAGTACATTGTGATGTAATTTATAACATTTATGACATTCTGAATCATATCAAGTCACGGGACGCTGGTTTCTAAGCAGTTTATGTGGTTGCTTTGCACTAGTTCTTGCTGTTGCGGTTCTAGAAGTTCTGACCAGATCCTCAGGAAAGGTCTCAGTGGTGCTGATTATTACAATAACAATAACATATCACCATATTAGGCACCTCTATTCTCAACTTTGTTCTTTGTCCTCTGTGTTCCCCTCTCTATCGCACGTATACACCGAGCCCTGCGCCCATAAGTCATGCTTTAGTTTGTGGTCATTTTTGCTATTAACCTCTGCCGTCCTTCCCTTTCTGCTCTATGTACTGACACAGCTGATGTTTATAGCCATTCACAGCCGCCCGCAGACCTATAGGACGATAGAAAGCTCCGTCCCAGTCTGTCTGATGGAGCTCCTGCTGACCCACCTTCGTGAGCGCGGACATGACGTCGCTCTAATGGAAGGTGACTTGGCATTAGCTCATCAGACAGATCTATAGGTGCAGGCGGGGTCACTTAATGTGCGACTGTGAGATGTTATGGAAGTTTAAAGGTTCCGAATGAGATTTTTAAGTGATGCGGCAGAAGAACTGCTTTTGGTTTCTTAGGAAGCTACAAGAACTTGCATATAATATGTATGAAGAGATCAGACCTTCTGGGGTGGATTTCTCCTCATCTTCTTCCCAGTTTAGTCATCTCCAGTTCTACCTACTACCTAGGACTCCCCCAATCAGTCAATACCACCAGCTGGGAGGGTGGAGGCTAGCAGATGATTCCTCCAGAAGCTCCGCTGAATCCTTTCAAGCTGAGTCACCTAACAGACACCCATGCTGGATAAGCGTTTAGCTGAGTAATGGGGGAAGGAGGCATCTTACCCACCCAGGAGTACAGAGGCCAGCTGTGCTCTCTTGGACCAGGATTTGAACATATAAGCTCCTGATGATTGGACCAAAACCACTCGGGTGCTGTACAGTTTATTTATGCATTTACGGCATTAAGCAGACGCTTTTATCCAAAGCGACTTCCATTCCTTAACTACAGGGGGCAGTCTCCCCGGAGCAACTTGGGGTTAAGGGTCTTGC
>JBBPCX010000114.1:742817-755677 GCA_037974365.1 Hydrocynus forskahlii | reverse complement strand
TATATATATATATATATATATATATATAGTGTAAATATAAATGTACTAGTTTTATTGAATGCAGTCTATATATCTGTATCTACACATATATAAATATATCTAGATATCAATTTTACATTAACTTGCGTTAGTTAAGTACTTGTTGTCATCCTTTTCTCCAAGGCAGTGATGAAATGCATTACTACTTCTTTATATCTCTGTTTTGCTGTTATAGCTGTTTCCTATTTAGCATCTGCATTGCTTGGCTAGTGCACTGAATTGTTTAACTCTAGGAGCAGATACATACACACACCACATCACAATGCCCTAATAAAAGTTGAGCCCTTGGTAATGATTCATACACCAAGAATCATACACCCTTGTCCTCAGGTCATCCAGTGCTGATTTAGCTGGGTCTGTGTGTCTGTGTGTAAGTTGTGCTGTCAGCTGATGGTTGTGGGGATAAAAGGGGGGGGAGAAAGTGAGTTCTGTGTCTTTATGAAAGCGCCAGTGTCACATGCGGAGTGACAAGCAGTGAGGAGTTTGTGGCAGGCTGTAGCCTGTGGTCCAACACACTGTCACTCTGATGTGTGAAACGTCAGCTGTGAGAATCATTCTTGGTGGTTAAAAACGTCCAAGCCTCAGTCGCACACACCACAAAAAATGGAATGCAAATTGTGCAATTAGGGGCTCTGCGAAACACCCTTCTGACTGACACTTTGGAAAATTAGCCAAATGAATTATTAAATTCAAGTGTGTGTGACAGTATAATTTGGAGAGACCCTCACTGGATTAAATTTTAATGATTTCCCAATGCCTGCCTGTCTCTTATGCAGTATATTACATTTTTTGAAACAGAGCTAACAGGCTGGGGTCAAACAGTCTGGGTTTAATTGCTGCGGGTTAGTGGTTACAGAGCTGGACCTGTAGCTTCCTAATTGCTTATTAGCCCACTGTCATTCTTTTTCATGGCTCATTCAGCAGTTAGTCCAGCTCTTGAAGGCATGTCTATTGCACTATATAGAGTTCATGCAGCCTGCAAGAACAGATCAGCACACTGTTATTAAGGCAGGACACTACAGACCAGGCAGAAGCAATGTTTTTGGTCTGTTGTTTCCCATTTTTAAATAAATTGCATCTATAATGTGCCTTATCTTAAACTACAGTTCAAATTTGTCAAAACTGTCCATTTAAACCTCCACTCCTCTTTATTTTTCACCTGTTAACAACTTCAATGAAGGCTTAGCCCTATACACTCTTGGCACAATTAAGTCGCATCATATCACCAAAATGTATGATCCAACCAGAATATCCAAACATGTCTGTTTCCTTTGTGTTAATATTTTGTTCTAATGTTGTCTGGGATCTCGCTCGGTAATGCAGTTTTGAGGCCCTCTCAAAAAAATTCCTCATCAATTGTTCATAGCCAGATTTGTGCCAGACTGAAAAAAAGGCCTGAAAATGTTTTATAATAACATAATAGTGTTTTCTTTATGTAACAGTAAAACAATGCGATAATCGGTTCTGTAAAATATTTCTCTGCTGTGTCTCTACAATTAAAGTAAAGTAAAGTGGCCCCTTATAGTCATGCGTGAACACAGTACAGCGCACAGTGTGAATAATGTGAAATTCTTTCTCTGCATTCAACCCATTCCCTAAATTAAGCAGAGTGCTGTCACCAATGAGGGGCGCCTGGGGAGCAGTGTGTGGGGGCATTACCTTGCTCAAGGGTACTTCAGTGATGACACTAGCAGTTGGGATGTGCCATTTTAATTTTTAAAGAGCGTTTTAATTTTAACATCATCTACAGCTACATTTTTATTTTCAAATACAAATGTGTGCATCTTTACATTTTACATCCTCATACTAAAGAACCATGAACTCCATAAGAGAGCAGTGCAGCACCTACTATGTTTCTTATCTTCTTATCTATTTCATGCATAGAAATAAGCATAGAAGAATTTCTGCAGCCAGCTGGACACCAGAGCGTCCCTGGCACCAGGTGTCAGATTGTGCAAAGCACAGATATGGCACATAGGGAGAGTTACAGAAAGAGCTCAAGCTCGTTTTATACTTTACTCACAGATTCAATAGAGTAAAATTTTCTACATCATTTAGTGACTTTATTGTCAGCTGCTCATTTTGAACTGCAAGGGAAGTTAAATATAATACAACTCGGTTTTTACCTGAGACCTGTAGTCTCATTAGTAGACAGTGCCACAACTGAATTTTCTTTTTAAGTATCATGAGAAGATTAACTCTTGAAACCAGCATCATGCACTGAATTGACATGTGAACTGAATGTATTGTTACACCCCTAGCCCGACCTAAACACACTGTGACACAGACGAACAAAATATCACCTGTTTTGACACTAGATTGAATGGGAATTTTGCCAGTGCTCTGTAAAGTTGCATATAGCCAAATAGCATAACAATACAGGTTGTATCTCTCATTTTATGCTCTATTGTGTACCCTTCAGTGCTCTGTTGGCACCATGGCGTAGAACACACTGTGCTCTGACCTCTCCCTCTTTAATAATATGTGTAAGTCTGTTTCACTGGCTGGCAGTCTGCAGAGGATCCAGCAGTGCACTCTACCTGGGAACTGTGTACTAATTGGCAAACAAAGACCTCCAGTACGGTTTCTGTTCAATAACAATGCGTGTATTGAGGAGGCAGCCTGTATGTGGATAGTGGCTGTAACTATCCTGAAAACAGTTTATTTGCATCATCTCTGAATCGTTTGGTCTTGGCAGCTGGATGATCAAATGCAGCCTGTCCATGTCAATCAGCGGAGCTGTGTGTTATTTGCAGTCAGCTCACATCAGAGACCCAGTGGCTGCTGAGGGAATAGTGTGAAAACCTGAATTTAATAGCTAAATAATTTTGGTTTGATTTGCATAGAATCCATGAATATTCATGGTGTGATGCCTCTCCAGCCACAGCTTTGAGGCAGAACTGAAAGATGGCTGCGGTTTTCCACCCACCGATAAATACTTGCAGCTAGTGGTATTCTCTCTCCCTTCAAAATGTGTGATTTCAAAGCAGTGATGTCCAAAGCCGTGTTTCTGTTTCTGGTGCCAAGAGTGAATGTGAAAGCTAAGCATATCCTGGTGGGGCTCCTGGTGGCCATCATCTGCCAAGGTCAGTGAGTTGGCAGAAGCAAGAAAGCTGGGGTACGTGCCCACAGAGAAGGGCTTCTGTCCCATCTGATTGTGTCATAGAAATGCAAGTGACTACTCGAAAGGTCACTTTGATTGCCATGAGCACTGGGACACCCTCCCCCTTCATTTTCTGCTTCTGCTTAGGCTGTCTTTCTTAGTGTGTTGCACCATATGTAGGTTACTCAGTCAGGAGAAGTTGATTTACTGTACACTTCAGTATTATTCAGTGTTGCTTCACCTAGGCTGGTGTATAGTAAGAGATTGCTCATCTGTCCGTGCACAGTTCACTTGTAATTGACCGCAGAACCTCTCTGGTAGGACATATTTAGAAGGTGGATCACTTTACAGTGAAAGTGTGTCGGATACACTTATACCAGCAACACACACACTAACATGGTACTACCATGTCAGTGTCACTGAAATAATACCTTGTGAATAGGGGTCATGTGGTCACTGGGATATAGAGTGTAAGTGTACACCCAGCAATGGGAGGTACAGGGCGGTTGGGCAGCTACAAGGTAGAGGGTTATAAATGCTGGGCAATGATTAAAATTTTAAATCATGATTAATTGCATGATTTTCTGCGATTAATCGCAATTAATTCGATTGTTATACGCAAAATTCAATAATGAAGTCAAAAGTAGTGTATTGTGCACTTTTATTTGAAAAGTACTGCTATATGCACAAAAGTGCAATAACATTTGGTTTGCAAACACTTTAAACAGTAAGGAGCTTTTTAACAGCAGTGTTCCCTTTAACACAGTTACACAGCTGCAGTTCAAATATTTCTATAAATCTCAGCTTAAACATTAATGTAATCAAATCAAATATAAATCCAAAGCTATTTGCCACTGCAGGGCATTCACATTTTATCTAGTTTGTTATAGAAAAACAAGTTCCCCTCAGAGTCCAGTGCATGGGCCTGGAAATTTATTGCTTTAGAACCATTATAATACCAACCCCCCAACACCCCCCCAAAAAACAGCCAAAATATAGAGCATAGTATTAATTGTGCATATTATTTGCCTATTTCTCATCATTAACTGACTGTATAAACTGAATAAGCTTCAAGGTAGCATTTTTCGACAAGGCAGCATTAATCGATACACTGCTTATAAGTAAATATATTAAATAAAATATATTTTTCTCTGATTATGCATATTATTTGTCTATTTCTCATCATTGTCAGTGTTATAAACTGACTATAAATTGTATAAACTTTTTCGGCAGGGTAGCATGAATCAATAGACTCTGCTGTTAAATTGCGCTACTGTAGCAGAACACCAGCGCCCACGGTCCAGAACCACGATCAGAACAATATATCATGCACCTTCTGAGCAATAGCAAGTTAACATTTATAAATCTGTTTTCTTTTCTTTTTTGAACAGGTACCAGCAGAAACATTTTTCTTTTATTAGGGAGCAGCAGGAGCAGTCAGTGTGTTCAGTAGCGAGTGTCCCTGTTAAAGTGAGATGAAGCACTCAAGCACAGAAAAAACAACTTTTAAAAAAAGAGTAATAAAACAACTGTGTTAACACGCGATAAAATAATTATCAACATTAATTAAATAAGGCAAAATTTATATATATAAATACAGTAAACCCCCAATTTAACATGGATCAGCAGTCGTGGTTTCAATCCAACGCAGATTTTTTCTTAGAACCGAACAAATCATTGTTCGCTGAAACCCCTGCACTGTAAATTAAATTAATTTATTTCTGTGTTTACCTGCTTATACCAAAGAAAACAACAGTGCCTACGAAAGAAAACACCCGTGCATGAATTACAGTACAGTCTATACAGGGGTAACATCGGTATTTAACATTGTAGCACTGCGGGAGTTCAGTGTAATGGGTTTAAAATGAAATGAAAGTGTTTTGGGAGGATATTTGGGGGCATAGTTAGGGTTTACAAAACAGACATTTTTAGGCTTTTTTTTACCACATCAAAACAAGCACGTGGGTGCTCTTGGAACGTAACCCCTGTGAAAAGCGGTGGGGGGGGGGGGTTATTGTATATATAAATATGTCATTGTTTACCAGTTTTGCCTATTTAGGTTATTTTCCTGGGGATTAT
This sequence comes from Hydrocynus forskahlii, assembly GCA_037974365.1. Classification (NCBI taxonomy): domain Eukaryota; kingdom Metazoa; phylum Chordata; class Actinopteri; order Characiformes; family Alestidae; genus Hydrocynus; species Hydrocynus forskahlii. Next base: position 750,456 of record JBBPCX010000114.1, on the reverse strand, counting down.
CTTTGGGTTCACTGATTAAAAGAATACTCACACGAGCAATTAATAGTGATGTTTCTCTTCTTTAGGTTAGGACTACGAGGCGAAAACTTAAAACGCCATTAACATAAATAAGCTCTGCGTAAACCCTTGTGAATACAATAAATTCTCTCAATGCCAGTTAAGACAGAAATTCTCAACTGTCTATTCTCAGCTCCATTTTGTTAGTATACTCTCTTTTGGTAGATTTACTTCTTTCGGCTCTGAATATCTCTGTCAAACTCTCAGAATGGTTGTTCGCCCAGGGATGTTCCAGAAAAAGACGAAAGAAAAAAGTCTACGGATCCTTTTTTTTTTAGAAACAGTTCCTCCTTTTAAAGTTCAATCCTCAAAATACCTCTGAAAACATGGTGTACTTCGACACTATTCAAACATACCACACTTAACCCTTTGGGCTCCATGTACATTTTTTATTACTTTTAGACTTTTATTTCATATGTTGCCCTAGAAGTATAAATCTATAGAAATGAGAATTGCCAGTCTCAAGTTATTCCATTGCCAGAATGTTTGAGATCAGAGCTGCAAAACACACATCCAGTCAGAAACACAACCTCTGAATGGTAGACAACCTCAACCCAATAGCCAGTTGATGACTAACAGATATGCTTTCAACGTCACCTGTTTACTTCATGGAGAAACTGATAAATAATCCCAGAGGACATTCAGTGCTAAATTTACCATCATGGATTTATTTTAAAAGGCTCCAAAATTAAAACACAATGACAGAGCTCATGAAAGAGATGCAGTTGCATCAGAGCCCTCATTTGAATGGCATGGTACACCTCTGGACTGAAAGTATAAAGCATCCCTGTGATATTTTGTCTGGTGTATATGACATCCTTATCTAGGAAATTTAAGAAATGAATTCAGATATATGAGCTGTTAGGTATGATATTCACAAGGCAGTGCATGTATGGTGGACAAACACAAGTGGAAGTAAAATGATCTGTAGAATAAAATGACCTGTGTTCATGTCAGAAGAATACAAAATATCTTCCATTTTACATTTTACTACAACTACATACTCTGTAAAATGGCAATAGAGCAGTAAGCTTCTACCTACAGACCAGATGTACCTATTTCATTTACATGAAAACACTATGTACTAGGTACCTGGTATTATACAAAGCTAACTGGAAAGTTTTTGTTTGATTCAAACAGCATAAAAATAACCATACATTGACATTTTCTTATTCATTTAATCACATAATATGCCTTCTGCTTAGTTAATCTAATGATCTATGTTCATCAGTCTTTTAACAAGGTTAAACCCACTAAAATCAGTTGGTTTTAAGGGCCAACAAGGACAATCGATCAATTATGTAGGCTGTGTTATGTATAACTGTAACACTTAAGCCTTACAGAGGCTCCACTATCAGTTATTCAGTGCTTCCCTGCTTTATATGCAATGTGTGTCCCTTTCAGCTAAAAGGAGCAGCAATTTCAATACATTTCTGAGCAAAGGAAACAATGTGGCAGGAGAATCCAGGGTGAACTGGTTTAGGGTATGTGGGCGGGGCCATCAGGTGTCTGCTTAAAAGCTTCTGAAGGACGAGATACTGATGACAGAACTGTCCTCTGACACTCTTCTAATTAACAAGAGTAGATAAGACACCCATACCCACACACACACACACACACACACACACACACACATCCTGGCTGGATGCACAGCAACACCACACACATGCGCATGGTGGGCTGTACTGCAGTATAAGAGCAAAATGCACCCTTGCATGTAACATTTCAGCCACAGCTAAGAGCAATTTAAAGGAACCATCAAAATGTTTGCCTGTTTCCACTATATGCAGTCTTTGTAGTCTTTGTTGCTTGTTCAGAAACATATTTAGAGTAATTTTACCTCTATATTAGTTAGCTGCATAGTTTTTGTTTTCTGTTGTTGTCACTGCATCTCATTTGAATGAGATTCCAGTCCTGCTGACCCAGAGGCACAGTGGAAAGCACAACTGAAATAGTCAGAGACCCTCTGTTCTGCTGCTTAATTAAGCACTGAGGGAGGAGGAAAGAGAGAGGGGAGGATAGAGGGAGAAGAAGAGAGAAATAGAAAGAGAGTGAAAGAGAGAAGAATGTTTTATATACACCAAGGTAAATCTAGTTTTTTCAATGGGGTGGGATATGCTAGGCGGCAAGTCTGTTGCTGAAGCTGAAATTTTGGAAGCAGGAAAAATAATCAATTGTTTATACTGACCTTATACGCTTTATCAGATATACAAGGGCTGAAAGTCACACATAAACCTTAAAAATCCATACCTGCTATTTATATTTAGTGATACTGTTATGCTGTGTATACAGATCATATTGTCCGTACAGGTCATACTGTTTGCACATACTCTAGGAATCCAAGCTGCTTTGTATACTTGGTTACATTGTCTATACTGCCATATTGTACAATTATTTAAGGATGCACAAACCTTAAAAATGTTTACTCAAGCTGCTATTTTCACTTGTTTCATACTGTTTTATACTGTTATACTGTTACTGTTATATGTTTACGCTGGTTATACTTTTTGCACATTTTGTTCAACTGTTGCACATTTTATTCTACTTATAATGATATACAATATACAAGTTGTCCACACACTCGGGACAGGTTAAATCTCACCTTTACCTTATTGCCGTGGCTAATATCTATCAGAATTGCTCCAAGGAACGACCAGTGAACCAGCGACAGGGTTATGGTTAGGCAAGGCAATCACTGATGCACACGGTAGCTACTGAGCTTCTGTAGTTCAGACTGCTGAGGATGCACAAATATAGGTAAATAGGTAATGCTTGCTATGAAAGAAAGGTGTCAGAACAAACAGTTCATCACAGCTTGCTGTGTGTGGGGCTGTATAGCTGCCCATGCTGACCCCTGTTCACTGCTGAAAGCACCTATGTGGACTTCAGAACTGAAGCAATTGAATAAAGTGGCCTGATCTGATGAATCATGTTTTCTTTTGAATCATGTGGACAGCGGGGTGCGTGTTTGTCGTGTACCTGGAGAACCGATGGCCCCAGGAGGCACTATAGGAAGAAGGCAATCCAGCAGAGACAGTGTGAGTCACTGTTCTACTGGGAAGTCTTGGATCCTGGCATTCATGTGGATGTAACTTTTCACTGTTACAGACCAAGTACACCCCTTAATGACAACAATATACCCTAATGGAACTGGCATCTTTCAGCAGGATAATTTGTCCACTCAACACTTCAAAGAGGTTCTGCCTCCAGCATTCCTAGACCTCAATCTCATCAAGCATCTGTGGGATGTGCTGGACAAACTTGGTGCCAGATACCACAGCATGCCTTCAGAGTCCATGCCTTAGCGAGTACCTAACCATTATTAGGCAGGCTGTTTCTTTTTTGTGGCTAATTGCTATATGTCAGTATTATCTCCTTCTCTTTCTCTCCTTTTGGAGATGAAGTAATCAGTGGTTTTAATGCTGTATTTATTGTTGTGTGTATTTTGAATTGCTATACATGTTACAAAATATTGAGAAAGAGACAGAGATAAAGAGGCAAAAAGAAAGCTAGGAAGAGAGAGAAGCAGAGAGAAAGAGAAGGAGAAAGAAAGACCGAAGCAGATAGTGACACAAAGACAGACCGAGGATGGAAAAAAGCGAGAACAGCGCAGGCAGACAACCAGTGAGAGGGGAGAGAAGTAGAGAGTCAGAAAGCGAGAAAAAGTGGAAGAAAAAGAGAGAAAGAGAGTGTGAGGGACACAAAGAGAGAGAGCGAGACAGCATGTGGAGAGAGAGGAAGTGACAGAGAGGGAAAGAAGGCAAGACAGACAGAGAAAAAGGGAGAAAGGGAGGTATTTGGTTTGTAAGAAACGAAGGTAGTCATGCTGTTGTGCAGGGCTGTCACGGGTGCAGCAGCTGAGTTGATGGTAATCACAATAATCACGACTGCGAGTCTCTGGCACGCAGCTCTCTTCCTGAAGAGTGATACAGCAATACTTACAGGGAGCATGTGAGGGGCAAAGCAGCCAGTGACAACAGATAGTATTTACATATATCATTCTTAAATACACAGATATAGGCACTGAGATTTTGACCCAGACCATGTTGAAAAAGCTCAGCCCCTTGTGCTTGCCCAGTTTTCCTGCTCCCAACATATCAACTTCAAGAACTCACAGTCTAATATATGTCTAATAAACCCTCCCCTTTGACAGGTGCCACTGTAACGAGATAATCAGTGTTCTTCACTTCACTTAATGTCACTTTAATGTCGTGCTTGATTGGTTTAGAACTGCATTCACTTGTATCTTGTGTTGGTGAGAGGAAATTGATCTGGAGTTATATTGACCCTGGTCATTTTGCGGGAGCCGGTAGTGTCTGTGCATGTGGTTGCTGTGCTGCGTGAATTGCAGCACCAGGCTCGGTGTCTGACAGCATGCTCTGCTGTTTTGTCAACAACAAAGATAATGGAAACTAAGATTGAAAAGCATTCCTGCATTTTATTTGACAGATTCTCCCTTTCCCTCGCCTGTTGTCACAATATTTTTGTCTCTCGGTGGCGGAAGTATTCAGAGCTGCACTGTGCAAAATATTCCAATGTTTCTGTAACATAGCAGGGGTGCATAGGTGCTCTTCCTCTCTCTCTATCCCTCTCTGCCTCTGTCTCTCGCTCTCTGTCTCTCTATTTCTCTGCCTCTCTCTCTCTCTCTCTCTCTCTCTCTGTCTCTCTCTCTTTGTCTCTCTCTCTCTCTCGCTCTCTCTCTCTCTCTCTCTCTCTCTCCCAGTGTGGTGTACCAGGATGGTTTCTATGGGCCTGCTGACCTCTATGTAAGTATCGTTCTGACTCTCTTCTTCTCTCTTTCTCCCCATCTTCCTCTTTTTTTTCTCCTTCACTCTGAATCAGAGTGGTTTGCAGGATGTGTGACCGTGAGCGGCACAGAGTCGTCTCGTTCCGAATCATGCAAGATCAGCAGTCCCCCTCCCACCCCACCCCATAAGGCAGGAATGGCCTGAACAGTGTTTGCTGATACACTTTCCAAAGAGGAGTCAGTGCCAATTCGCCCTTTACAAATTAGGTCCTGTGGATTATTTAGTTTTAGTTTACATTTCGTTTTATGATCACTGTCACTGTCGTATCAAAACCTCACAATTTCTTCAGTTTTTCTTTCTTTTCTTTTTTTTAATTATTATTAAATTTTTTAAACATTTTTTTATTTTATTCCATATGGTGTCCACATTTCACAATGAATAGACCAATGAAGATCATCCGGAATGACTTGTTACTTTAACATAGTGGAGATCGGGGCACAACCTGTTTGTTTTGCCAAATAATTAAGAAAAGTTTTTATATATGAGGCATAAAATACAGCAGGGGTCTGATCTCCATTCCTGGAAGGCCAGTATCCGGCGCAGTTTGGTGATTTCCCTGCTCGAACACGCCTGGTTTGGTGAATGTGTTTGAGGAGTGGAACCACCGGACTGCACTGGACACCGATGTTCCAGGACTAGGGGTGGGCTCCCCTGATCTAGGCAGTTTGTGGTCCTCTGATGGGTGGGTTGCAGTGGCGGTTCTACCTTATATGGCACCCTGGGCAGATCCTGCCCCCCCCTCCCTCCAGCAGCAAACAAACAAAAAAGCCTCTTTTTTATTTTGACATTTGGAACAACACATTCTTAACAGAGCTGCGCGATATGAGCAACATATCAGTATTGCGATTTTACTGCTCCGTATTGCGTCTGCGAAATCTTTCAGGATATTGAAAGACCCGTATCATCACTTTTCTGCACTTAAAAAAGTGTGGAGTCGGTATATATTGTTTCAAATGTTGTTTATTCCCCCCCATCCAGACAGTTCTTATATGGAAGCTAAGCTAAGAAAATGGTCCGTTTTTGTGATGTCACAAAAAGAGCCGTTTAGCCCCGCCCATTCAGGCGCCGATTCGCCAACACCACAAAAAATTTTGTTGGATTACGCGAAGGCCTCAGTTCAGCAGACACACAGTGACTCACAGAAACCAGAATTCTAGAACCGTATGTGTGAAACGATGTACTCACAGTGTCATGAATGAATTGTGTGTTATTTCAGTAGTGTATCGTCATGTTACTGATTTGATTAATTACAATAATAGGGCGCCAGCTCTGACAGGGTCCACAGACCCACACGGTTTCATCATATCGTTGACTTGACGTTGGAAACCGATCACGCAAATGTCACGCTTGCTTTTTATTTATTTATTTGGTTCATTAATTAGTTAACTGGTTAGTTGTGAAAGCCCATGCCCCATCCCTGTTATCCCACCACCGTTACCACCCATGTGTAGGACGTGCCCCACTCTCCCCTATGCAGTTTTCTTTTTCCTTCTCTTATAAATGCATCTTTTCTGAGATCTGAGGTTTTGTTACCATCGCGACTGGTCCGCGCGGTCCGTATTGCAGGTCAGGCTGCGGGTTCGTGAGCAGACGGCTCTGTGCGTGTGTGCGTGTGGCATGAAACTGAGCGTCTTTGTGTATTTATGTGTGCGTGTGGAAATGACTGCGTGTGTGCGCGTGCGTGCGTGTGTATGTATGTATGTATGTGTGTGTGTGTGTGTGTGTGTCCAGGTTGACGATAGCTCTTTCTGTTCTCCCCGTAGAATAGTGTTTCAGGACACTGTGGTTAGTAGCAGATTGCCGCAGGTAGGGTTTCTCTGACGGATAGTGTGCATCTCTCGTTCTGACTGACTGATTGATTTATTAATTAATAAATTTGTTTGACATATTGATTGTTTGAGATTGTTTTTTAATGCGTTTCTGTTTCCCTACTAACTCACTGCAATCTGACATGGGTGAAGGGAAGGGGGAGAAATAAAAAAAAAAAAGAAAAAAAAAATCCTCACGGCATTCCTATCCGATTTCAACCCGCCTCTCCACTCGTGCGAGAATGATCACGGTCACATGACCAAATTGACCTCTGCCCTCAGTTTTGTTTCATATTTGAAAGGTGTCCCAATGTGGTGTTAGACAACGGCCCATTACAGGTCCGAGTGGATTCCTTTTCCAAATCAAGCACTTTCCGGTGTGTCCCACAGCATTCTGAGCAGAACCCACTGGTGAAATAACACTGCTATACTTTCACAATCAATTTCTGATGGATATTTAAGCCCAAATGATTTTCTGATTCTGACCCCTTCCCAGAATCTCCCCGTATCTCTGTCTCACTGTGGCATGCTGACTGGAGCAGTGTTGGCATGCAGGCACACTTACAGCCCTTAGATACCTGCTCTCTACCTCCCTCTCCCTCTCTCTCCCTCTCTCTACCTCCCTCTCCCTCTCTCTCCATCTCTCTACCTCTCTCTCCCCCTCTCTCCATCTCTCTACCTCTCTCTCCCTCTCTCTCCATCTCTCTACCTCTCTCTCCCTCTCTCTCCCTCTCTCCATCTCTCTACCTCCCTCTCCCTCTCTCTCCATCTCTCTACCTCCCTCTCCTTCCCTCTCCCTCCCTCTCCCTCCCTCTCCCTCTCCCTCCCTCTCCCTCTCTCTCCCTCTCTCTCCATCTTTCTACCTCCCTCTCCCTCCCTCTCCCTCCCTCTCCCTCCCTCTCCCTCTCTCGCCCTCTCTCTCGCCCTCTCTCTCGCCCTCTCTCTCGCCCTCTCTCGCCCTCTCTC
>JBBPCX010000114.1:716337-727953 GCA_037974365.1 Hydrocynus forskahlii | reverse complement strand
TCAGGTTCAGGGACTGGACTGGAAATGAGAGTCTTTGAAAGTCCTTCAGGAAGCCTGGAGAACTGTTCCTCAAGACCTCATTAAAAATATAAGAAGCAAAATATGAAGAAATGAGTGGTTGTTCAAGACTAGTTCTGTATACAGTACTGTACTGTATAAATGACCATATTAAAGTGCCCATCAAAGGTTTGGAGACTGAGCTTTTAATAATATTTTAATGATAAATAAGCATGTTTTTTAATAGAACACATCCCACAGTTTAAACACTTGAAATCAAAGTAATTAATAATACATATCCAATTTGACTTTGTATAAATGTATGCATTAATTTCAATATGTAAGATCTGGGCAACTTCACAGCTTTCAAATATCAATGACATGCTAGGAAGCAAATCTGTATTTTATATACTATTAATTTATATCACAATTTTGCAATTTTTAAAAAATGTAAACATGTTAAAAACAAAAGAATCCAAGCCACAAAACTGTATTTCAATATTACCCTTTAAAAACACCTGCCAAATCAATTCCACCCTTTATATCCCCTTGTTGTGACGTCAACATTCATCAGCATTCAGAAATGTGTCATTTGATATGACATGGTTAATTGTACAGAAACTTACTGATGTCTTTACAGTGGTGGTGAATGGAACCAGAGGTCTTCATGTGTCCAGCTCAAATAAAGCCACTTTATTTACCATCCGAACCCACCAGTGAACCTCCCCGTGTTTATCTGTAACGCTGATGTTGGAAGTTTTCTTTGGGAACTATTTTAGGAGCATATTACTGGACACAGAAGCGTCCGGGTGTGTATTGAAGGTATTTAAGTCCCATCAGGCCTTTTATATGAACACACACAGCAATGCTTCTAGGACTGTTTGCATTTTTTGTTGTCTAAAAGTGCGTAAAAGTAGACTTTAAATGCCCCCCCCCACCCCAACACAGACTTATCGACCATTTAATGACTCTCAGTATGGACCGATTTTTCAGTAAACATGTATTTCAGGAAGGCCACCTCATAATGGCTTGTGGTTCCGTCTGGATTATATAAGGTGTGCGTTTGACTGTTTTAGATTGTGGTATTTGGATCACATTATGTGCCCAGATGTATGTATGAGAGTATGTTTGTGTGCGTGTGTGTGTGTGTGTGTGTTGGAATGCAGAAAGGGGGTTTGGTGTCACTTGATTCTCGAACCAATCCGAACTGTGACAGCAGTCCATGTGGAGCTGGGGATGATATAAAGGTGCTCGGAGGAGAGGAGGGAAATGTGAGCAAGACGAAGAGGAGAAGAGAACCAAACCTGAAGCACTGCGCCTTGGAAGAAAGGAAGAACAAGAAAAAGAAAAGATGAAGACTTCCATCCTCCTCGTCCTCTTTGCTGTGCTGGCTGCCTGCATGTCCATGGGAGGTGAGAGCTTCTCCTGTAAAAGTTTAACTTTAATGGGCAGTTCAGGCATACATGCTACTGTTGCTAACAGTGAACGGAAGCCAGTGGTCACCGGTTAGCATGATGTCATTTATATCTGAGCTAATTGAGCTCTATTGGCTTTCATTCATTGTTAGCCACATTAGCACCATGGATTATTTCTTTAAGTGGTCCTGACAGAACAGGTGACCCCTAAGAGTGTGTTTTGTTTACTGTGTGTGTGTGTGTAGTGTACCCAGATGTAGATGTCTCCGTTGATGTTGACGCTGCTCCTACCACCGCCCCTCCCAATCCTGACGCCGACTCCTCTGCCTCCGACTCCTCCTCTGCCTCCGACTCCTCCTCTGCCTCAGACTCGGCATCCGACTCTGCCTCTGATTCCGCATCTGATTCTGCGTCCGACTCCGCCTCCTCCTCCGAGTCCTCCGAGTCCTCCGAGTCCTCTGAAAGTGCCGAAGGTGAGACGTGGTGTTTGATCTGGTCAGATTCTATCCTTCCTGAATCAAAAGTCCTCAGAGGGTCCTATTGAGCTGAAACTTGTCAGCGTTTGACTCAAGTGTCTCGAATTGCAGCAACACCTGGACCAGAGCATGTGATGGTGAAGAGATCGGTGGCTGCGTCCATGCTGAAGAGACACAGGAGAGCAGGCACGCCTGCCGCTGACCTCACTCCTCTCCAGCTCGAGAGGTACAGCTGCTGTACTCTATTCTGTTCTATTTTATTCTATTAGATCAGGCGCTGCTCTGCGTCTGAATCTCTATCTATTCTATTTTATACGATTCTAGTCTACTTCCAGACTATATACCTGACTGCTATTCTGTTCTATTCTATTCTGTTCTATTCTATTCTGTTCTATTCTGTTCTATTCTGTTCTGTTCTATTCTATTCTGTTCTATTCTATTTTACTTCCAGACTCCGTACCTGACTGCTATTCTATTCAATTCTATTCTGTTCTATTCTAGTCTGTTCTATTCTATTCTGTTCTATTCTATTCTGTTCTATTCTATTTTACTTCCAGACTCCGTACCTGACTGCTATTCTATTCAATTCTATTCTGTTCTATTCTATTCTGTTCTATTCTATTTTACTTCCAGCCTCAGTACCGGACTACTATTCTATTATTTTTTCAGTCTCTGCACCTTACACTCTATTATATTCAATACAGTCCTATTCTATTCCACTCCCAGACTCTGTACTTGATTCTGTTCTATTCTCTTCTGTTCTATTTTGTCCAATTCTGTTTTATTCTTTTCTGCTCGCAGACCCTGCACCTGCATTCTGTTCTATTCTTTTTTGGATTGCACCTCAGTATTCTATTCTTATTCTGTATTCTATTCTATCTTATTCTATTCCATTTTCAGGCCCTGCACCTTCCTCTCGATTCTATTCCGTTCTGCTCTGTTCTATTCTATTCTATTGTATCTGACCCATTATTGTTATGTATTCTATTCTATTCTATGCTTCAGAAACACTAAAACAAGTAGAGCAGAGAACTCACTAGACCTTGGTTTTGTCTGTGAAAATGATTCATTTCATAAAGTTACATAACATGGGTTTTGTCTGATTGTGGGTTCTGTCTGATTCTGTAATGCTGAAGATGTGCCACAGGCAAGGGAACGTTACCTGTTACTCGTTCGCTAGAAAACACCTCAGTGGGGCTCAGAAAGGCCTGTTTAGGCGTATAAGAGGTTTACACTGAGGCCAGCTTTAAAGGTTCCATCTACAACTGAAGTAAAATGAATTTCTCTCTCTCTCTTTCAGTCTTAGAGAGGTGTGTGAGGTGAACGTGGCCTGCGATGAAATGGCTGACACGAACGGCATCGTGGCGGCCTACACCGCGTACTACGGCCCCGTCCCGTTCTAAACCTCAGACGGACGCCGCTTCGACCGGGACTCAAACACAATCCCCCATCTGCACGCAATGATCAAGCTTAGTACGATTTGAACGGGTTCCACTACCTCCCTGCTTTGCATAGAGAACAAATGAGGGACTGAGAAAACAGGCTGTTTTGGGTTTCAGCCCACGACAGCGCCAGGCTACGCTGCAGTTGTGTGTTTTTGCTGAAACCACTACTGAGCTCTGCTTTCTTTGCATCAGAGGTGACCACAACCACAGTGATGACTCATTTGTGTAGAAGACTAAGAATAGCACCAGGCTTTATGCAGTCTGGTGTCTGATTGATGCGACTGACACCTGTAACAAGTCGTAATGTAATCTTAGGGGTACTGTGCTTTAGACTACATGTGCATTAGTAGGCAAGTCTCACATATACAGAGCATTTTTGTCTAGTATTAAGTTATTTGTTTTTGTTTTGTGGGTGTTTTATGAAAGAAGATTGTTATCTTCCATCACAAAGGTGCTACACCTCCCTATGTAACACTCTAAAGTGGGAGGAACATCATGATGTCTTCGTTACTGCAGGTAAACCGCCTTCAATTTGCCAGACGGCGAGTAGGCCAGGACTGTCATTGTCTCTTTGTCAATAGTACATTTTTCATGTGCACATAGTACTTGTACAGTGATACAATGATGGAGAATGCCTAGGTACTGTTTGTGTATTAATACATTTTTAAAAAATAAATGTGTGGTGTTCATTGACTACTTTCAAAAAAATGCCCCTCATTGCCAAAACCTGTAGGATGTCATGACTCTGTAAATAAATTCTAAGAAAAATGTTTTTTTCTACATTTCAAACAATACATCAGTAATTGCTCACTGTTAAGGTGCAATAATGACTGACAGATAAGAAAAGGAGTCTAGCAAAGAGACATCAAGCATCTCTCAACACAAGAACTGAAGCTTGTTAGGCTATGCAGTGGGGTCCATGTCTGAGACCACCATGGAAAACTATTCTATTCTGAATTCTATCCTTATTTAATCCAAGGGTTTTCATCACAAATTACATTGTCAGACACCTCATAAAATACTGTTAATGACAGCAGGACTCGAACTCAGTTTAAACAGTGACTGAGAAAAAGTTCTGAATCTGGAAAACTTCTGCTTCATTTTGTTTTACTGATCACAACCTTTCTTTGAAATTCTTTAAAACATTTAACCAAATTTTCAGTGTAGTCTCAGACAAAATATATTTTACATTCTTCTCTGTTTATTATTATTATTATTATTATTATAATTATAATTATTATTATAGTAGTAGTAGTAGTAGTAGTAGTAGTAGTAGTAGTAGTAGTGTTGTTGTAGTTGTTGTTGTTTTCTTGTTGTTTATTGATTTATTTGCTCTAAAAAGCTTCTGCTAAAGCTCCAAAGAGCTCAATGTGTCAGAAAGGCCAGTCCAGGAACTGATTTAACATAAAACACTGGAATTAAAACCCAAATATGTTAGTGAGCTATTCAACTGGAAGTGAGGGAAAGGTAGATTAATTTTATCACAAGTCACGATTTAAAAATAAAGTAGAAGTCCATGCAGGTTTGTATTTCAACATTTGAAATGATTATGAATACACTATAGTTTCCTAACGAATACACTAGTACAAAGAATAACCACCTAAAATCACCCAGAACTGTACAGAATTCAGTAAAATAAAATACACGAGTGAATGAGCTCGACCTGCCCCACTTCCTAAACTCGTTCTTTCACGTGACCGCGCGTTGAGAGTGCGCTTCTCGTGAACGCGCTTCCCCGGCGCTGCAGTCTCGGAGCCCATTAAAAAACAGCACTACTGGACCTTTTCAGCACTACTGGACTTTTTCGAGCCGAAATGGACTTTCTGGTCGGGAACCCGTTCTCCTCTCCGGTCGGACAGCGCATCCGTGAGTGTTTTTCTCCCATTTTGGAATATGAACGTTTAATAGGAGCTCCTGAACATTAAGTAGGAACTCTTGGTAAAACTGAAATTAACGAGTCTTACGGTTCAAAACGATGGTTTTGTCCGACAGAGGAGTCTAACCGCCGGGCTGCCTCCAGTTCCACTAATTTTACTCACAACCACTCACATTTTATACTTTAAATCTTAAATCCAGCCTTGTTTTGGTCAAATCAGCTTCTTCGTACCAAAAAATACGAGCAGTGTAAAGTTCTGACTTTCTCATTTATTTCATTTCCCCCTTCACTGGGCGAGTCCATTAATGGCAGCGGGGCTTGTGTGTTTAGGAAGTGAAGAAGTTATAGGTGCAGTTTATTATTACCAATATTCTAAAAATGTCTGATATTCTAACACTCTGCTGCCCTCAGCCTCAGATCCTGGACTGTGAATTAAAATTGTCTGGCTGAAAAAATGCCTTAATCTGTGTGGATGGTGGATTTCAGACATTCCCAGTGCTGGAGTTCTCATTACACCAGGCAGGCCTGAGCTCTGGTTCTAAAGGTTATTATTGCATAAACACGCCTTCTAGAGCAGGACTGTACACACCGCAGTGACCAGGAGAGCTGGATCAGCCTGAGAGACTGGCAGATCCAAGGCTGAGATCCTTATAGTGGTTTAAAAAAGACATAAATACAAAACGTCATCTCGTTGTACTGACACAGTGACAATAAAGCATCTATCTATCTAAATACAAAAAATACAAAAAACCTTATAAAGATAGAAGTAACAGTGGTTTCAGGACATGGTAGGACCCATCTAATTCAACCCTAGAGCTGATTAATGGAGAACCTCATATATTTTTTTTCATGGTACCTTTCTTAGGTCCAGTGTCACAGAGTAACCGAAAATATTGTAAAGTAGTTGTAAATATTAAAAAATGCCCTCGAGAGATCGCCCCTGTCCCATGTGATCTGAAACTGAGCAGAGTTCATGTGAGCCTCACCCTGCTGAGACCTTGTTTCTGTGGGGCCTTTTAATTCCCTAATTCCCTCCTTCATGCTCTCGCTCTCTCGCTCTCTCTCTCTCTCTCGCTCTCTCCTTCTCTCTCTCTCCTTCTCTCTCCCCCTTCATGTGACAGTCAGCTGCCTCTGCACACACTCACTCTGAGAAACTCCAGGCATTTATGGTATTGATGTGAACATTAAGATGACTGTGAGAGAGGAGAGGGAGTCCAGCATCACCACAAGACCTCATAACATGCAGTAGTGTGTCAAAATCTGTCAAAATTCCCTGTAAAGGCTACGTGTAACACATTTCCGTGTTCTCTGCCTGTTCTACACAAACGTAGGCTGTACGGTTGCAGGGGTTCCGCATTTATCAATAAATACATTATCAAAAGAATTTTGTGATAATGCAAATGTTTAAGTAATTTACAGCTAAGAAACAGAACCTGATGGAGTCACGCTCTGCTTCTTGCCACATTGTTTTTTTTTTTGTTTATATCCTGAAGAACCGCAACATTAAATCCAATGGCGGGTGAAGTGAAGAACATGAACTAGATTGCATTTCTGTGAAGTGTGTGGTTGCTATAAAACCAGAACACTGTTCTGGAGACACCAGAACATTGGTTTTATGGCATTTTACTGCTGAACCACAGAGGGGGCATTATCTCGCTGCCTCTGACCAAGCCGTTTATGGTTAAGTACGGCTGAAAATGCGTGGAGTAAACCACGGTCACCGGAAAACGGGTAGGAGAAGCGAATGTAGCTGCATTCACAGGGTGATTATTTTTAATTAAACCACAACAGACAAAGGCACACGTCCTTTTTTTCCATAACTGACCTGAGCTTTATGGCCTTGTGGTCTGTGTGAGTCTGCTGTGTCTTTAGACTGAATTGTTGATCCACGGTTTGGCGCTCTTCAGCCGCCATAGCGGTGACGTCACAGATTTCCTCCGACACACATTAAGGCAACTCGAGCGTCCGCTCTCTCTCCCTACACTCTACAGAGATAACTTGACCACAAAAATTGATTTTGTAAATGTTCAATACTTTCCCCTGATCAACTGATCAAAAAATGGACGAGTGTAAAGATCGTTGGATGACTGGGGGTGGGGCAGTTTATTGGCTGTTTATTGGGTTGCGTAGCCGTAGACCTGCAGTGGGCACATGAGAATCAGATCTGGACCATGGAGCAGTGGAAGAAGATGGCCTGGTTTGATGGATCATGTTTTATTTTTTACCTGATGTGGGAAGCCAGGTGTGAGTCGCTTACCTGAGGAAGAGATGGTACCAGGGTGCACTATGGGAAGAAGGTGAAGTGGTGGATGCAGTGTGATGTTCTGGATAATGTTCCACTGGGAAACCTTGGGTCCTGCATTCATGTGGACATTACTTTGACACAGACCACCTAAATAAACACTGTTGCAGACAGTTCACCACTTCATGGAGACAGTGGTCCCTAATGGCATTGTACATATGGCTGCTACATTTATGTAAATACATAGAAAAACCTCAAATTTTTTTTGCTTACATATTTTATCTCTAACTTGTGGTGCTCCTTAAGTTATTTAGTTTTAGATTTGTGTTTTAGAAAATTTCAGATTTTTTTTTTTTATTATTTTTAAATTGTTTTTTTATGTTGTACTTGTATGACTATGCATGTGACAAATAAAGAATCTTGAATTTTGAATCTTGGCAGTGGCCTCCTTCAGCAGGTTGTCCTACCACACTGCAAACACTGTTCAGGAATGATTTGACAGGGGCTTCAAATTCCCCAGATCTCAATCCAGTCGAGCATCTGTGGGATGTGCTGGACAAACTGGTCCCATCTATGGAGATCTAACTTCACAACTTGCATGACTTGAAGGACCCGGAAATACTGGTGCAGATACAATAACACATCTTCAGAGGCCTTGTAGAGGCTGTGCCTCACTGAGTCATTTTAGTGTTCATTTCGTTAGTAAACATGTGGCAACTGGTTTCTCCTTTTTTCAGTTTACACTGTATGTTAACTGTGAACTTCCTGTTTGACCTCCAGACATTTTTGTTTGGGTTTTAAGATGAACTTCTGTGTGATTAAACCAGAAACCCCCCCCACCACACACACACACATACACACACATATATATATATACAGTATACACACTATATGGACAAAAGTATTGGGATGCTTGATTACACCAGCAGGAACTTTAATGACATTGCATTTAAATCCATAAACTTTAATCTGGAGTTGGTCCCCCTTTCCCCCTTTTTCAGACACTGATGTTGGACGAGAAGACCTGGATCACAATCTCTGTTCCAGTTCATCCCAAAGGTGCTGGATGGGGTTGAGGTCAGGACTCTGTGTGGCCAGTCAAGTTCTTCCACACTGAACTCCTCCAGCCATGACTTTATGGAACTCGCTTTGTGCACTGGGACACAGTCATGCTGGAATAGAAAAGACCCTTCCCCAAACTGCGTTTACAAAGTTGGAAGCACGGCACTGACCAAAATGTCTTGGTCTGCCGAAGATTGCTCTTCACTAGAAGTAAGGGGCCTTCTGAAAAACAAGTGTGTCCCAATACTTTTGTCCAAATAGTGTGTGTGTGTATATTCGTTTAGGCAGTCTGGATTTTAGGTATGATTTGATTTTTGGCTCGCGGACGCTGGTGAGACTTCTTAGGTCTTGATATTTGATATTGAATTTTCTATTGTATTGACAGTTTTGGGGTAAAATAGTGCACTCTGTACTCTAATCATGTTGCATTAAGGTTCCAAGGCTTCTGATTTCTAAACTATATTTGGGATCTTCAGAGTGTTGAGTACATTATGAGGATTGTTTCAGTCACGGCATGTAAACCTGTCATCAAAGTATGACATTTTGTTCATAGATGAGTTTGTAGTGTGTAGGCTTAATATAAACACACCACACGTGTTTTCTGTGTCACTGAGTGAATTCATTCAGAGCAAACCTGCCTCCAGCCTTCAGTGTGTGAAGTTGCTCAGAGCCAGAGGCTCTAAAAGTCCCAGCTGTAGCTTTAAAGCACACCACCAAACATATGGCCCCTGACCACATGACAGAAAATTCCTCAGTAAACTCAGTAAAGGTGTGATTTCCATGTGGTCATGTTTTAAGAAGTGGGGTTTTGGTTTTGCGTGCTGTTTACGTGGGGCTTTCTTCTGCTAAATTATAGTAAATGGTTACTTGGCGTTTTTCATATCATTTGAAACGGCATTGATGGTTAAAAGGTGGTGCTGGTATTCCACCAAGCGTTTATTTTTGTATATGTTTTGTGCAAAAGGTGACATTTCCATGTGAGATACGGTCTATACAGGGGTAACATCGGTATTTACATTCTAGCACTACAGGAGTTCAGTGTAAACTGTACAGTATGGATATGGGTTTACCATTGCATTTTCTTTCAGAGTAATGCAGTAAACTGAGTTTAAAATGAAATTAAAGTTCTTTGGGAGCATATTTTGGGGGCACATTTATGCTTTACACTATAAAAATGACAAATTCATGGTTTTCCACAATTCGCAGGCGCTCTTGGAACGTAACCCCCAAAAATTTCGGGGGCGACTGTAATACTGTTTGCCGAAAAAGAAACTGAGAAACTGAACCTAAAACTGCACACAGTGCACACATCTGTACTCCACTTTTTTTTTTTCACTGGTGGGCAGGATTCCACACTGTTTGTACATTTAGCATGTTTTGCAGTTTCTGTTCTCCAGTTACTTTGTATCTACTGATTTATGAGCAGCTTTGAGCTATAGTTTGTTTTGTTTTGAGTCGGTGTACGTCATAACCTTCCAAACCTTTTCAGGTGTTGGAACCTGCCATTCATATTAAAGGTGTTCTGACGTCATCCGGCTATCAGCTTTCAGAGATCAGCCGTAACATTCATACCTTCAGCATAGTGTTCTGCAGATCCCCTCCTGTGCCACCTGAACAGACTCTTTGAAGCATGGACTCCACATGACCTCTGAAGGTGTGTGTGGAATCTGCACCAAGACGTTACAGCAGACCCTTTAAGCCCTGTAAAGTTAGGAGGCGGGGCCTCCATGGATCGGACCAGTACCTCCAACAGACCAAGATCCGAGGAGCTTGGTGGTCAAGTCAAGTCAACCATGAACTCCTCGCCATGTTCTTCAAACCGTTCCTGGACAGTATTTGCAGTGTGGCAGGGAGCGTAATCTGCCCAGAGCGTCATTAAAAAATTAAAAAATTAAAAAGCCCAATGTTTATATTGCCACAAATACGCCGCGATCAATCACCGTGTTGTCTGAAACGCCCACATAGTCCTGAGTGACAGACAAGTTGTATATCTTTACAGCTTTAAACGCAGCTTTATTTCGTTCAAATTCGACCTTGGCTAGTGATCATCACAAAGTCACAAATCTTTAGGATCACTGAGATTTATCAATAGAACCAGCTGATTTGGTAAAGAGTTGTTGTGTTGTTTTTTTTTTTTTGCAGAGAGGGCAACTAGCGCCGCCCTACAGGCCGAAGATTGGGGCATAAACATGGAAATCTGTGACATCATCAATGAGACAGATGAGGGGTACAGCAAAGTTTCATTCATTCTTTTGGCTCAAAGTTTGTGTAAATTTTGTAAATAATTTTACTGACACAAGTGAGCAACTCGTCCTGGTGAGTTTGACACATGATTATATATCTGACATTCATTCAGATCGTTGTGTAGTACAGACCTGTTTCACACTCTCAAGGAGCTTTAGCATTTAGCATTAGTCAAGTGAGTGACAAACCAACACAGTATATTGATGGCAAATGCAATATTTGCAGATAAATAAATACCATTCGGTCCTTTCTTTCACAAACAAATCCTTCACTAGCATGGACAACACTCATCATCCCAAACATGGAAGGTGAAGGGTTTCTTCAGTGTCAAGACAGGAGTGCCATAATAATACACTCTAAATGATCAGATATTATCAACTAAGAAACTACAAATGGGTCCTCGGTTTGGATTTGCTGTCGCCTTTACTTGCTGCTCCTAGAGGCTAATGCTGAGACTCGTGTTCGCAGACCTAAAGATGCAATAAGAGCCATAAAGAAGAAGATTGTGGGAAATAAGAACTTCAGAGAAGTCATGCTGGCACTGACAGTAAGATCCCTAGTTTTATCGCTCTGTCACTCTTTTTCTAGCTCTCTCTTTGTGTCTCTCTTTCTCTCTCTGTCTCTCTCTTTGTCTCTCTCTTTTCTCTCTCTCTCTCTCTTTCTCTCTCTCCCTCTGTCTCTATTTCTTTCTCTTTCTCTCTCTCTCTCTCTCTTTCTCTCTCTCTCTCTTTCTCTCTCTCTGTCTCTCTCTTTCTCCCTCTCTGTCTCTGTTTCTTTCTCTTTGTCTCTCTCTGTCTCTCTGTCTCTCTCTCTGTCTCTCTGTCTCTCTCTCTCTCTCTCTCTCTCTCTCTCTCTCTCT
>JBBPCX010000114.1:701547-711877 GCA_037974365.1 Hydrocynus forskahlii | reverse complement strand
TATATAGGTGTTCAATAAAACTATTGTAAAATATTTCAGCGATATATACATTTTTCATTTGTATGCCATAAAGTTTGTTACATTGTTTTAATATCCGGTTTTAATTCTGAATTTCAGGCTCTAACAATTTTAACTGCTGATAGTATTGGCCAATATCATTTAATATTCTATAGTTTTATTCAATTTTACTCATATAGCAGAAACTCCTTAAATATTACAAATGGGGGTGTAGCTACCCAGAGTTCTTCAATGATCTTTAAGTATTTAAGAGTGTGTTTTTACCTGGAGTCTTCGGGCTGGGTGTTTTGTGCCTCTGCCTGAGCTCGTTCTCCTCTGAGATGTTCTCTGAGATGTTCAGCAAGTTTTGTAATTCATCAAACACCTGAAAAACAAGAAGCAAACAGTGTTATACTGGCAGTTAGTGATCTCCTCCAAGCGTGTTAAGCTGTCTAGGCTGTTCATCTGCAGTGATTACTGAATCATTTGCAGTAGTTACTGAATCATTTGCAGTAGTTACTGAATCATTTGCAGCAGTTACTGAATCATTTGCAGCAGTTACTGAATTACGTGTAGTAGTTATTGAATTATTTGATCTCCTCCAAGCGTGTTAAGCTGTCTAGGCTGTTCATCTGCAGTGATTACTGAATCATTTGCAGTAGTTACTGAATTATTTGCAGTAGTTACTGAATCATTTGCAGTTGAAACATTTGCAGCAGTTTCTGAATCATTTGCAGCAGTTGCTGAATCATTTGCAGTAGTTACTGAATTACGTGTAGTAGTTATTGAATTATTTGCAGTAGTTGCTGAATCATTTGTAGTAGTTTCTGAATCATTTGCAGTAGTTTCTGAATCATTTGCAGTAGTTTCTGAATCATTTGCAGCAGTTACTGAATCATTTGCAGTAGTTGCTGAACCATTTGCAGCAGTGACTGAATCATTTGCAGCAGTTGCTGAATCATTTGCAGTAGTTACTGAATTACGTGTAGTAGTTATTGAATTATTTGCAGTAGTTGCTGAATCATTTGTAGTAGTTTCTGAATCATTTGCAGTAGTTTCTGAATCATTTGCAGTAGTTTCTGAATCATTTGCAGCAGTTACTGAATCATTTGCAGTAGTTGCTGAACCATTTGCAGCAGTGACTGAATCATTTGCAGTATTTGCTGAATCCTAACATCACTAAGCCTCGGCGTGAAGGTTCGAACCTCGATGTTGAGCTGGAAGGCGGTGACGGCCTCCTGAAGGACTCGCTCTCTCTGCTCCTCTGTCAGCTCGACGCTGTTCATCCGGCTCCTGTAAAGCTGCTTGAACAGATTGGGGCTGCTGACGCCCGGGAACGAGAAGAACGCCAGGCCCTCTCCGCTCTTCAGCCCCAAAGACTTCTGGGTAATGCGACCCAACACCTGTCCGCCCGACAGGTCGCCCAGGTAGCGAGTGTAAGCGTGTGCCACCAGGTACTCGGGGTGCTCCTTCCCAATCTGAGAAGGGAGAAAACAAAGAGATTGGGTTAAGAATGACTAAGCATCACAGACTGAAGAAGTTTTTAATAAATCTATAGTCATACACTTTCCCACAAGTTAACTATACATTTCTCTGGATACAAGAATTTGTTCAGTATGTGGAGGCATGCTTTGAACATTAATAAATGTTGATGTTTTAAATGTCTATGATTAAAAGCTTAAAATGTAACTAAGGGGCTTGATTTACTTCACAAAGTTTCTTTCGGAAGAATAATCCACAAAAGTTAGTATCTCAAATCTATAAATGTCTCATACAGTAAATACACGGTTGTATCATGATGTCACTGTATCGTGGGGTATGCAGCGATTCCCAGCCCCAGTTCTATCTTTGAATTAGCTGGTTTTGTTCATTGAAACACACAGTTTGAATGAATTGGTTCGGTTCAATGCACCTGCTCCTTTTTTGGCTCGAGAATTCTAAAGCACTTTATCAGCTGAATCAAGTGTGTGTGCAGGACTTTAGCTGGTACCTCTCTTAGTCTGTGAGCGTATCTCAGTGCAGCGGCCGGTACGACGAGCTTCTCTCTCCAGTTCTGACCATAGAAGTGCTCCAGGTCCTTCCTGAGGGACCCCAGTCTGGCCAGTTCCTGGGGGAAGTAGATCGGTGCAACGCTGTCGTGAGAGCAGTTCCTGTCCAGTTCTTCTTCCAGAGCCTCATAAATTTTGTACAAAGAGCAGAGCAGGAGCTGAGGAAAGAGATCAGTCGGGTTAATGATGTTTTTTTAAGAAGAAGAAGAAGCGTGAGGAAGCCGTAATGGAGGTCCAGGCTGATGACTGACCTTGTACTGCTGCAGAGTGACCTGACCCCTCTGGTAGGCCAGCATCAGCTGCGTGTTCTCAGCTCTGGTGTGGCTTTCTTTAGTCACTGCTTTGATCTGCTCAGACAGATCCCTGTGCAAGGAAACCCAAAGTCACGTCAACATCAGTGTAAGAGTATGGAAACTTTTTACTAAGTCCAGTAGAGACCACTAGTGATGCCTTTGGACCCATTTACAGTGGTTTTCAGATGCTGGGACACCTGTTTTTTGACCTCCTCAAAAGACTTTAGTGCACATATTGGGGAAAAATAAAACAAAATCGAAGGTTCAGCTTTTTATGTTCTATTTTTATGCCAATGCCTTAAATTCAGTGAATACATTTTAACCAAGCATCAAAATATGTGTAGTTGCAAAGGCTAAAATCAATCAAAATCAACATAAACAAGACTGGGGTGCCCAAACTTTTGCACAGAACTGTAACTTGTAATAATCTATTACTTCACTTCAGTGGTGTAATAAACACCTGCAGGTTTCACAGCCTGTACTGTCATAGCCAACACGCACATTGTAAAGTTCTCAGACTTTTAGGTGCGTTTATATCGTTCATGCATGTGTTTAACGAATTTCGCACTTACGCGTCTGTGATCTGGCTCTTCTCGGCCTGCAGGCTCTTCTTATCTGCTTCCATTTTTCTGTGAAGGAAACCAAGATTAGCCACTCAGAACAGCTTCACTGGGTAATCTGTGCCTAATCTCAGTATTGCAGCACACAGCGGTTCTGCAGTGATTCTATACTGGTTCTGCACAGAGTTCAAAGCTCACATTAAAACAAATCAATAAAATCAGTAATAAGTACGTCTTAAAGAATCCATTGATCCGAAGTCAGGAGTTCATACCTACTCAGTGTGCGGGTCGTGCTCTGGATGAGTTGTGTGGCTGTCCTCTGAGATCAGATCCTCTGAGTTTGGAGTGGAATGATATGCTCTCTGTTTTATACTCCCTCTCTCCTCCCTCCTCCCTCCTCCCTCCCTTTCTGCCTGCTCAGCGGAGAGAAACAGGATGTGGCTCTGAGGCCAGGACAAAGAGAGGGAGGGCCCGCGACTAAACATGACACTGCAGGCCGAGAACAGAGGAAGGAAAGAAGCATAGAGAGAGAGAGAGAGAGGGAGAGAGAGAGAGAGAGAGACAGAGAGAGAGAGGGAGGGATCAGAACTAACCATGACACAGAAGATTCTGCAGACAGAAGCACGAGGGCAGTCACTGGGCGGGCCAAAGACTAACCATGACACTGTACTTTCTGAGTCTTTCTCTCTTTCTTTCTTTCTTTCCCTCTTTCTTTCTTTCTTTCTTTCTCTTTTTCTTTCTTTCTCTCTGTCTTTCTTTCTTTCTTTATTTCTTTCTCTCCTGGTTCCATTCACCACCACAGTAAAGGAATCTGAGTCATTAGGTTTCCCTAGAATTAACAATTTCACTCCAAACCACTTTAAGTGACTGTTTACAAACAGAAATGTCACAAAATCGGTTGAGTTCTCCCTTAAAGAGCTTTAAGAAAGTATTTGGTGATGAAAAAAATAGAGCTCATGATTTATTCTTCCTACTCCAGCCCTTTTTATTTGTATTTTGTGTAAGAGTGAGAGCTGAAATCATGATGAGCATGACTCAGTAAGGTATGGCATGGAAAAGTACACATGTGGTGACCAGTGTGAACTGTGCTCAAATAAAAAGGCAGATGTGTTTGACATTATTGTGTTTACTGGAGCCGGATTTATCATCCATTCACCAGCGGTCTGTCGAATGGTAGGCACAGAAGGGAAAGCTTACACTATGACCAGCTTAAGTAACGATGCTTCTGGCATCAAAACCTGAAACACTTGGCTGAGTTTACTTGTAATGACCCGCATGCTGCTACCAAACTCTGCTGTGCTCCTCAAACCATTCCTGAACAGTGTTTGCAGTGTGGCGGCCCTACCGTCCTGCTAAAGGAGGCCATTAGAGAATTCCGTTGCCATGGGGGGTGAACTTGGTCCTCAATAATGTTTAAATAGTTGATCTGTGTCAAAGTAATGTCCACATGAATGCAGGACCCAAGGTTTCCCAGCAGAACATTATCCAGAGCAACACACTGCATCCACCACTTCACCTTCTTCCCATAGTGCACCCTGGTGCCATCTCTTCCTCGGGTAAGTGATTCACACACACCCGACCGTCCACATGATGTAACAGAATTCATCAAACCAGGCCTTCTTCCACTGGCACATGGCCCAGTCCTCGCACTCATGTAGGTCTCTACTGCGCCTCTACTGAGGAACCTTCATGCATTCAGTTCAAAACCTTAACACTTGCCTTCAAGTCCAAGAACGGACTTGCACCTCCAAACTTATCAGCACTGATCAAGCAGCATCACTTCTCGTCCTCTCAGAGCTTCAAACAAAGCTCATCTTGAACCTCTGTTGCTCAAAAGAAGAGGAAGACATGCGTCAGGACTCTTTTCAGTCTCGGCCCCCCAGTGGTGGAACGAACTCCCTCTTCCGATCAGATCTGCGGAGACCCTCGCTGTCTTCAAGACCCCTCTCTTTAAGGAGCACCTTGGTGACTAACCAGTCCTCTCGTTCATCTCTTATACATCTTTTCCCATATATATACATATATATATACATATATATTTGGAAACTCAGGCATTTACCCTCTTAACTGTTTTTCCTTACTTATGTATTAACCTCTGACTTGTTTTTCCCCGACAGGGTTTGTTAAGGTGTGTAACGTAGCTGGCAGTAACTTGGTTAAATCAGATGTTGATTTAAGTTCAGCTTTTCAGGCTTGAGGAACAGATGTGGACTTTTGGTAGGTACTGGCCTCCGCATACCAGGAACTCTCCACAAGACCATCTGTTGTGGAGAAGTTCTAAACCAGACATCCCAATTCAGCCTTAAATTTTGTCAAATTTGACAATCATTCAGATCCTCACGCTCAACATTTTTCCTGCTTCCAGCACATTGACTTCAAGAACTGACCACTCACTGCCTGATATATCCCACTCCTGAAAGGTCCCACTCCTGAAAGGTCCCACTATAATGAATTCAGAGTTACCATGATATTCAGCCTAGAGGTGTTTACCCCCACCCATTTACTCTGAATGAGGCATAATACAGGGCAACCAGTTGAAATGGAGGTCATTTGCATTTAAACAGATCAGCCACCACATTAAAACCAGGTGAAATCAATAACACTGAATTCAAAACAGTTTTGCAGCTTTCTGCAAATGGACCCCATGATCTGTGATGTAACCATGAACACATTCCACATCTTCCTTTAATTTTTACAAAAGTGAGGCCTTTCATAAGGGCCCTAGAAGTATATTACATCAATATAATTTCACTATACTTGTTGAGAGCAAATGCCGCCTATAATAAATGTCCTCCCTCCTTACATAATAACCCGTTTGTTAGAATGAGTCACTGGCTGCCCCTTTAGTCCTGAGTCGTGATTTGAGTGCTCTGAGATAAGACTGTGTCTTTAAATCTGGACCGTGACTCAGCGAAACACCCTGCAGCAGCAGCAGCAGCAGCAGCAGCTGTGGCAACTTGGAAACCATTAGTCGGCATTCTGGGCGGCAGAGGGAGCGCTAAACATGAGTCAGCGGAACCTTCTCAGTAAACATGAGCAAGGGGGTTTCAAATAGCAGACCGGCTGTGAAAGGACCCTGGATCTTGTGTACTGTTTACAGAGGCTAAAGAAAGTGAAGCCTATAGCAGCACGGCCTTCCGGGCCTGTGGTGTGGCTGAATGACGCCTGAATGAGGCCTCAGTGTGTATCAAAGGCAGAAGAAAAACATAAACAGCAGCATTCAGGCTGGATTTTGAACCTGCCAGCTTGCCCTGCGCACTGACCCCACTAGACACACACAAACAAAACACTAGTGCCTTCACACACACCTCCTCAGTCACGGGGCATTGATTTACAATCCACAGTCTGAAAAGCAAAGATCCTTAATGGGTCGTCTGGGTCCTAATGAAATCAAATGAAAAGATTCAGAAGGACCAGTAAAATGAAGGTGGACAAAACCTAAAAAGTGCCAACAAAGTTCCCTGTTAAGATCCGTTACAGTGGATAAAGCTGGAACCTGCATTTTTCAAGCTCAGGTTTAGAGCTGATTACAAAAATCCCATGAAAATGAAAGGCTGTGTTCATTCTGCTTAAATATTTAACAACCCTGAGCTCAGCAGTTGTGGCAGGCCAGGGCAGGGGGTGGTCGCCATAGTCTCGGCCGTTATCCGGGAAACAAAAAGTAAAAAGTGTTGGGGGGGTGACAAATGATTTTGAAGAGTGTGGGGGGAAATGTCCCCCCCTGCTATAATGGTTCCGGCGCCCATGGTACAATGAACTCTTTTTACACCAAACCCACTCTGAAATATATGAATAACCACATCTAATTTCAGACCAGAGTTGAGAACCATCGAGAAGGAATGTCCATTTCTTTTCCTATTGGATGGACTTGATCCTAGACTCTAGTTATCTGGCTAAACTGAGATTTCCTGTTTTGTGAAATGCATCCCTGTACTAGGTCTATTCTGCTTTCAAGCCTCCAGCCCAACTTGGGACTTCTGACTTTCTGGAAAACAGCTTGGAAAACAATTTGAATGACCCTCAGTGAAATCTTCACACTGTGGTGTTCTCTGTACCAGAAACACGTGAGCAATTTGGGGCAACCGCTGGGGTTGAGCAAGACTGAGTCATATCAATAGCCAATCATGTTCAACAAAGCTCAACTACACTAATGCAATAAAAAACATGATGCTGCAACTTCACTAATCTAGTCAGGATGCAATTCATATTGTCTACAATACAATACTGTACGATAACCAGGGGTCCCAACTCCAGTCCTGGAGGCCCGGTGTGATTTCACGGCACAGACGTTCCTTTTCTTTTACATTTTACACACAGTACAGATTTAGGTTCTATTTGTAATGCTTGTAATATTTGTTTAGTTTGAATACTCTTTTTTCTGTGTATTTTATTACCTTAGTTCAGTCTTTTTAAATTTCTCTTTAACTTTAAAAACTTCATTGCATCGTCCTATGGGTCGACTCAGAGACTCATGTCTCACATGTTGTGCCAAAATTTTTACATTCATATATTTTAGTACAATTTATCTAATATGGGATTGTGCCTGCATGAATGAACCCCCAACTGAAAAAGACATAGAGGCTACCTCACACAAATAGTTAGAGATATTATGAGCGTGAACCTGTATTTTATTGCCTACACTGAAGGACTGCACAATATATCATCTGCTTATCATTAATGTGATATCAGTCTCTGCAATACTGATATTGCAAAAGGCTGCAATATGCAAACGAGCCTCTAACCAATCACAGTGTTTCTGACAGGGTGACCAATCACAGCTCCAGGTGAGTTACTGGGTGTTCTGATGAACCGAGGTCTTCATAAAATTCAATAAAAGTGTAATTATTTTAATCTTAAACCATTAAAGGTGTTGGTGAATCTGTGCATTAATGGGCGGAAATAAACCGCTGTAAGGAGATACAGCTAAAGGTGTTGGCTTTGTGACATCACAAAAACTATGATTTGAAAACGGGCTGTTTTTGTAGCTTATTTTCCATATGGACTGTATGGATGGGGGAAGTAAATTTACCATTTTAAACAGCAAATAAAAGGGCAGCTAGTGGTCTGGTGGTTAGGGAATCGACCCTGCACTCAGAAAGCCATGGGTTTGAATCCCAGGACTGCCACTGGTAACACTGAGGTACCCTTGAGCAAGGTACTGCTCCCCGGGCACTGCATTTCTGGCTGCCTGCTGCTGCGCTTGGTGGACGGGTTAAACGCAGAGAAAGAATTTCACACTGTGTGCTGTGGTGTGTTCATGCGTGACTGTAAGGGCTACTTTACATAAAATATTTGCATTGTTACAGCAGCAGGTAGACAGTACAAAAGTAAGAGCAGCTTGAGTGTAAAGTGACAATGTGTTGTACGTGAACACACCACAGCACAGCACACAGTGTAAAATAATTTTCTATGCATTTAACCCATTCACCAAGTGAAGCAGCAGGCAGCCAGGAGCACAGCGACCGGGGAGCAGTGTGTGGGGACGGTACCTCGTTCAAGGCTACCTCAGAGGTGCCACTAGTAGTCCTGGGATTCAATCTCAAAACCTTCTGATCACAGGGCCAACTCCCCAACCACTAGGCCACCAGCTGCCCTGTTATATATAAACAATGTAATAAAAGAAATGAATTCCAGAAAAGTGATTATATAGGCCCTTTAATATATTGAAAAGCACTGCAATCACAATATGTAGCAGTAACATCGCAATACTGATATTTTGTCCATATCGTGCAGCCCTAATATTTAGCGCACTATGTAGGGAGCAGGGAGGAGTGTGAGACCCCCAGCCCTGAGTGTCTCCTGCTGCGGTTCTCGCCCCGGCCGATGGAGGCGCTGTTGCCTTTGAGTCTATGTAGCATCGAGCTGGGATCAAGATGGCCTTGAAGCTAGCCTGAAGTTTCCGAATGGTATCTAACGGTAACTATGCTGTTTATTGAATAAAACGGCAGCCTGGGCGAACAGCTGGTGCCGGTCGAACCATGTACTTTTATACTCTTTAAAAGAGCCGGGTGTTCGTATAATACGAACCGGCGGCTTTGGAAGTTAGCCTGCTAGCCGGCTAGTTAGCCTGTTTGGTGCAAAACTTTATCCAGCAGGTTAGACATCTGGCTCGCTAAGTGTGAACTAACTCACATTTACCTGCCGGCTCAGAAACATTAGGAGGTAGTGAATAAGAAGAGAAGTTGTGTTAGCAGGCTAACTAGCTAGGTAGCTAACCGGTTAACCGGCTAACTGAACGTAAACAAAGCTTTCCCGCCTGGGTTTGAACCTTCTCACACAGTCCGCACTCTCCTCACACACGGTAGAACTGCTGCACAGGTGGTTCAGAAGCTTTAATCATTCTCACGTTTTAATAAGAAAGTATCTGATACTTTGTTTCTGTGGCTCTTCTATTTGGTTAGAGTAGAATCCTGTATTAAAGTGGCTCGTCAGCTCTCCTATCATCACTGGTGAAATTAATCAAGTTGTGACATATGGAAATTACATGCATAGGTTGTTTGGGAGTAAAATGTAAACACACTCTCAGTCCACACACAGCAGATCTGCTGGACAGGTGTTTCAAGAGCTTTAATCAGACTCACGTTTAGTTAGAAATTACCTGAGACTTTGTTTCTGTGACACTTTTTTGATTAGTGCGATCATGTTTTGAAGTGGTGCCTAAGCTCTACTATCATCATCCTCCCCGGTGAAATTAATGAAGTTCAATGGGAGCAAAGTTGTGGCATATGGGAATAACGCGCATAGGTTATTTGGTAGTAAAATGTAAAATGGGAGTGGCCTTTGAGAAGGTGCTGGTCTCTGCATCCAGAGGTACAGAGATTGAATCCTACTCTGGACACAAACCTTAAACACTTTCCTCTGGGCTCAATAAAGTTTTCTATTTCTGACTGAAGTGGACTGTCAGGGTTTTCTTCTCTAACTTTAGACTGGGTTTCAGATGGAGGGTGAGGTGAGCCTGGTGGCAGGCCGCAGTCAGAGAGAGAAGAGGAGATCTTACAAAGACCTCCTGCGAGAAGAAGAAATCATCGATGCAGAGGTTCGGAAGTCCTCGAAGAAACGTCCGAAGGTGAGGAGGCGAGGTCACTGTGCGTTAGTTAGGATCCTTCCTACCGTGTCTCTATTCTGTGATCATCTTCACTGCAAATGCATTTAGAAGTTTTGAATATGGTCATACACTACCGGTCAAAAGTTTTAGAACACCCCAATTTTTCTGTTTTTTTGTATTGAAATTCATGCGGTTCAGAGTCACATTGTTCATTCTGCAGAAAGTTCTTCCCAACTATGCTGCAGAAGTTCCCACAACTGTGCGGCACTTACAGGCTGCTTTGCTTTCACTCTTCTGTCCAGTTCATCCCAAAGCAGCTCGGTGGGGTTTAAGTCTGGAGACTTCTGGCCACTCCATGTTTTCCAGCTCACCATCTTGTTCTGTTTT
>JBBPCX010000114.1:689215-701447 GCA_037974365.1 Hydrocynus forskahlii | reverse complement strand
CCTCTCGCAGTTCAGCACTGTCCTTTGTACCATTTCATGCTATTCATTGGACTTGAACTGTTTGAATTAAAAAAAAAGAGAAAACACTGGGGTGTTCTAAAACTTTTGACCGGTAGTGTATGTACATAACGTATTACATTTATGACTGCACAATATTTTGCCTGTTAATTGTTATTACCATATCGGTCTCTGCAATACTGATATTGCAAAATTCTGCAATATGCAAATGAGCCTCTAACCAATTACAGTGTTTCTGACAGGACGACCAATCACAGCTCCAGGTGAGTTACTGGTTGTTCTGATGAATCAAGGTTTTTATGTAATCCAACAAAAGTCAAATAAATTTTATATTATTTTCCATATATGGACTTTTGTGGATGGGGGGAATACATTTACCATTTGGAATAATATTTACAGGCTTAAAGCCTTTTTAATTCCAATAAAGTGATGATATGGGACCTTTAATATCACGAAAGGCACCACAGTCGCAATATGTAGCAGTAAAATTGATATACTGATATTTTGTCCATATTGCGGGCTCTAATTACATCTTTAATTGTATGTATGGTTCCTATGTACTTTTATTTACATAACTTAAGTGTTACATTTGTGTGATGTGATGTGATGTGGTAGATAATGGTGAACTGATCCTGAATATTTGTGGCCGATTCTGTTTCTAGATTCTTTGACAAATTGGCAAAAAAAAAAAAAAAGATTTTCGTTGTTTATATATCTTTCTAATATATATACCTATTATATGCTCCTTTTTAGTTGGATTTAAGTTCTATTCTGTTTCTTAGGATGCAGAGGGGCCCATAGCAAGCAGTGAATTTCACAAGAAGAAAAAGAAGAAGCATGAAGATGATGAGTATCACTACAAGGGTGAGCAAGATAGTGAGTTCTAACAAAAAAGAGTGCTGCTGGCAAGACGGCTCAGTAATGAGTGAATTTACTTGTTAATGAATGTGTTATTATTATGAATGTGTTATAATTTGTGCAATCAGGTATTGCAACAGTTCTGTCTCTCTTGTCCCCAAAGATCACGGCTCTGGGTCGCATCATAAAAAGAAGAAAAGACTGTTGGAGAGCCATGGTACATCCATGTCCTCCTCCAGCTCCCAACACACTGGTGTGACTGCCATGGGCCTCCTCCAAGCCATCACCTCTCCCACGGCTGTCGGCTCTGAGCCCAGCCCCTCATTCCCCAAGAAGCCCATGTACCCCTCCCACCACATAGTTAAGGAGCGAAAGAGAGAGAGCATGCCGATACCTAAGCCTGCCAAGAAGCAGCCGCCTCAGCAGCAGCAGCAGCAGCACCACATAGTGCGAGAGGCACTGCCTGTGGTTGGAGAGGAAGTGGAGCTGGAAGGTGAGCAATAGATGCCTGGAATGCAAATTTTCCACCTGTGGGACTAATAAAGGCTTTCCTTATTTTATCTCATCTTAATTCAGTTTGATGCAATGCACTGATATGGAATTTCTTGGCTGATACAGTAGTTGACAATTAACACTTCGTTGTAGCAGAGACTGGTATTAAAAACCGATAATCATTTTTTGCATTAAAATGCTCCCACATAATTAATATATGATGTGCACTCTGTATAAGACATGTTAAAGATGGGCCACTGCTTATGTTTAGGGAGCGTTTATATTTGTAGCTGAGGTCTGAACCATAGCAAAAACGATGCATAGTTGCATTTTGCTTTGTGTCCACACTGTCATGTCTGACAGAAAACTGAGATGTAAACAGAAGCGTTATAACTTGGATAATATCCTACAATCTTATGGGTTTCATTTATTTTTTGTTTTACGGTACCTTGTCACATACTAAAGCAAAACACTATTAGTTACCATAATCTTACCAGTGCCAAAAATGGGGTGCAGTCTCTACCACAGGGCCTCAGGTGACTAACTATGTTTCCAAAATGTCGATAACCTGGCACATGAATACGTACATTAATGGCTGGTGTCAGCAATATGACTGTTTATCATTATTGTGATTAATAATGGCACCTTATGTGTGACATCATACGTCTTTATATGTATTGCTGAGCATGTCATCAGAACACTTACCAATTGCATGTTTTAATACATAAGGAGCAGTTACTCCAGTTTCATTGGGTTTTATTATCATTATAGGCATAGTTTTTGAAAGTAGGTTTGTAGATTAAACACTTTTTTGTGTTCTAATATGCCAAACCACAGAAAACGAAATATTGGGGTGCATATTACCCACACATAGTATTCGAGCCATTTATTTCCTAATGGTTTTAAATGTGTCTAAACTTTGTTTTTGAAACAGAACTATTAGTTTTATAATTACAGATTGAGAGCTCTAATCCTAAATTATACAAAAAATGGCGTGTCTGTTGCACACATAAAAGAAGGTCTGCTGAACAGTTAATTCCATCTGATTTGCATCGCTCCTCAAGAGTCTCTGTCATGTCCACATTTAAACAAGAGTTTAACCAGCCGCGATCTTTCTTGTACCATAAACTCACGCTGATAGAGCGGTCACACTATGGTTCATTCTAATTGACCCATACCACTGAAAATAGCCATGACATGTAAGTAAACACCAAAAGCCCTTTACAGTGGCAGCTCACTGTTGGGTTAGGAGTGTAGCCCTTGCAGTCTTTGTTCCATTTATGTGATTTTCCCTTCACCACAGGTCATTATGGGGGATCGTATGACTTCCCAGATGATGACAGCTCCTCGTCGGGAGACGACACAGATAACGGGCAGCTTGTCATTGACGACTCATTTGCTTCACACAGCAAGAAAAGCAAAAAGAGCAAGAAAAGCAAGAAGAAGAAAGACAAAGATAGGGAGCGGAGGCACAGTAGCAAAAGCACGAAAAAAAACACAGGTAATTTAGACTTCAGCGACACGGATCATTATGTTTTAGTGTTAGATCCGAACATTTTAATCATGTTCTTTGAAGTGAAAAACTTCTGTATTGTTCTTTGTGTCTGAACTCTCTCTTGCTCTCATGCTTTAGCCAATGGCAGCTCAGATGGTGGATTATACCCTGTAGGACGATCGGGATCTCACAGTGAGAAGAAGAGGAAGAAAGAAGAGAAA
Organism: Hydrocynus forskahlii; assembly: GCA_037974365.1. Lineage (NCBI taxonomy): Eukaryota > Metazoa > Chordata > Actinopteri > Characiformes > Alestidae > Hydrocynus > Hydrocynus forskahlii. The sequence goes on along the minus strand of JBBPCX010000114.1, from coordinate 698,363 downwards.
GCTAGATTAAAGGCTGAGAAGGTAAAACTACTCAGTTGATCAGTTTTGGCCCAGTCACCCTGAGCCTTTCAGCCAGTTAGTGCTGGGTGAGATGGCATTTTACTAGTGTGTACCTATTGCTCTCACATCAATGTTCAATATAATTTGTACTTATTGATAGAAAAACTTTTCTGGGTGCATACAGAAATAAAATACACTAACCTAAATATGTTTCAAACAGTCCATACTCCCCTGGTAATTAGTGAGTTGTGCTACTTTATGGTGCACCTGTTACTGAACCAAGCTGTTGCACTCATACAGTTTGTATAATCTCCTGGGATAAGATCTGCCAGTAGAATGAGATGCTGCAGAAGCCGAGCATGAGTCCAGGGCTACAAAGAGTTGCCGAGAGGAGTTTAAAGCATTGCTTAGTGTTTACACAGATCAGAAGAGCTAGCCCTTGATCATCACCCACATCTGTGACCCTTGGGCACCTATGACCTTGTCTCTGGGTTCATTGTTTGAATCAACAAGAAGGTTCATCATCTGATAAAATCATGGTGACGTTGATTGCCAGCATTCCTCAGCCGTATGAAAAGCTGAGGAGCCATTCCATTCCATTGCTCCAGTAACTGAACAGTAACTTTCTGTGTATTTTCTGTGTCGTTTCTGAATAATAAGCATCAGGGTTTTGGCACTCTGCCCAAGACATGTGAAAAATGGGTAACTGCGTAATTTGAAGGAATATTTATATTAGTAGTTCATTGCTGCCTTGTAGCTCCAGTTTGCTTAGTGTTCACACTGACATATTTGACACAGAAGTGAGAAGTAAACAAGCAATATTTGGTGACAATATCTGGGACAGTATTCACCAAACTTTCTGTGCCCTGTTCTCCAGCCAAACTGACCTTGTGGGTTTTATGATTTTCTTCTCATATTTAAAAACAAAATGCAATGTGCATTAAAATAATTTTCCTCATGTACATATAGAGAGGTGTACTGTGCAGCCTGATACAGAATATAATTGATGAGTTTGATTAGAGCCAGCACTGTGACTATGTTTATTGTAATTGTGATAAATTGTCACATTACATTATATGTGACATATGTATTATATGTATTCCGTAGCATGTTGAGGATATGCATGCATCATTTCATTGGAAGCATAGTTAGTCGAGATTAGATTTAGTGCAATGTGTGATCAGTCATGGTGAACGTGGATGTCTATGAAATGTCTGGTTAAAGGAGAATCAAAGGAAGGAGGTAAAAAAATATAAATAAAATATAACCTTTTTTCTCTTTGCTTCTCCCACAGGCAAAGAAGAAAGTCCTCACAGCGTACCAGATCTTCTGTAAGGAGTACAGGTTGAGCATCTTGGAGGAACAGCCTGGTCTGGGTAAGCAGAATTACACTCAGTCATTTAACGGACTTCAGACCGAGCTGAAGGAGATTGCAAATGGAAATAATGATATAATCAATGTTCATAAGAGAGTCATGTCGTGTCTTGCCTATTACTGGGACAGACTGAACATGTGGCTTATTACACCTCAGTGAATTTGATATTACATGTCCATATGGGACCCATGAGAAGGTGACTGTGTAGTTTTCTAGTTAAAGTGCAGGATGTGGGATTTTGAAGTTGTTTATTGTATTTCAGTTGGAAGCATTTTATGTTCCACTACTTGACATTTAGTACAGTAGTTCTTGTTTCTAATTCTTCTTCCAAAGGTCACCCTCTTATCAAATCCATAATAATACGCTCTAAAAATAGAATAAACAAAGTGTGAGGCTTTGATTGTAATAGTGTAAGAAACTCCTCTATACAATTCAAGGCCACTGTGTCGTGGATCCTAATATTCTAATATTTTATTTTATACCTTGTTATTGGTTTTGTGATGCAGATTTTGGAGATTTGAGTAAAAAGTTGGCAGATGCTTGGAAACAACTGCCAGAAGGAGACAAACAGGTAGTGTCACTATTGATCTTACAGCACTGCTTTAATTAATTAGTATAATTAACATTTAATGTAGGTAGTGTTTTACATATCAGACTTCATTGTATTCTGAAGACATTGTGTAGAGCACATTTGCTCTCGTCGTTTTGAAACCTTTTGCTTGAAGACATGCAGATGATTCTTTGCTTCCAGAAATCTGTTGTTTCTATGTGGTAAGATGTGCATTACTGTGTAATGAAGGCCTTAGTGAGTGCAGTCTTCTGCTTTGTCTTAGGTGTGGAGGGAGAGGGCGGAGTATCTGCAGCACAAGCGAATGAAGTCAGAATCTAGTGCAAGCAAACACAGCAAACACAGCCAGCCCAAACCTGCCAAAGACACCAGCAAATCTAAAGGTAGTCCTACCGCAGCCCTGCAACTCTGACACTATAACCCAGTGTTCCTATTCACATGCCTGGTCCTGTGCCTTGCACATTTCAAGATTCAATATTCTTTTATTTGTCACATACACAGTTATACACCATGCAGTGAAATGTACCCCAAATCACACCTAAGACTCTGCAAATTTTCAAAATAGATAACTTAGGATTTACTTAAAGAGAGATAGGTGGTTTTAGTGGTGTCCTGCTTTAATACACCCACATCAGCTCAGTGAGAGGTTGTTAATGAGCTGATCAGTTGGATCTCATGCTTTGGGAGCAGGAAAAAGCCTAAAATGTGCAGGGCAGGGTCCTCGATTGGGAAACATTGCTATAACCCTGAAGTTCCCAACCCCTGCATTGCACTTTTTGTGCATTTCCTGCTCCCATCACGTCTCATCTAACAGTTCGTTATTTTTATTATTATTATTATTATTATTATTATTATTATAGTGAAAATAAAGCAGTAATCTTACATTTTACATTTTCTTCTTGGCTGAAATTTAAAAAAGGTGATGGGTTGGTTAACAAAATGTTCAGTGTGATTTCAATGATTGTGTAAAGAAAACTGCACAATTATTAATTTGAAAAAACCTAAAGGACATCTGATGAACATGAAGAGTGTTGGAAAATATGCTCAAATGTTTTATTAAAGCATTCCTGACTACAGTTTTGGTTCTCCTGAAATTACAGACTAGCTCTGAAAGTCAAATGCTGCTTGGAAACTTTTGTAAGATGCCAAACTCTTGGTCAGCAGCGTAGCCCACACTCCTCATCACATTAATATCATTAGAAATGTCTTTGTCAGTCAGATGGTAACCCTTCCTCATCTCTTTGCAGGTGTTGCATCGTTCTCAGGTGCGGTTACCCCGCCGGCTGCAACACCGGCAACGTCGAGTGTGCCGAAGAGGGCGGAGCCAGTAGTCTCCCCAGTGCAGAACGGTACGGCTCTGGTTCCTGTGGCCGATGTTCCGCCTTCCCCGCTCAGAGACCCTGAGGTGGACCCCATCGACGCCGCCGCTCACCTGCAGCTATTGGGGGAATCGCTCTCCTTGATTGGGCGCAGGCTGCAGGAAACCGAGGTATTTGACGGACTTTGCTAGAGAATGGTCCTTGGGGGCAGAAGGGTGGGTCTAAGCATAACCTTAGTAGGGCATTAACAGAAAAGCCGATTTGTCGACGCGTCCAAGTCAGAGGCACAAGTCGCCCCCCCCCCCCTGAGAGAAGTCGACAAGTCGTGTTTTTTTTCCTCTCAGTGCGCGCTTGTGTACGCAAAGCAGTCTCCGGCTCTGATATGCTTCCGCTGACACGCGTTCCTTGATTTAACCAATTATAATAGTCCCTTCATAAAAAGGGCGGTACCGTTGGCGCGTAGAGGGAATATAAACACAGAAGCACAGCAAGTCGAGAGACACGGCAGCAGTGGAGACGGACACACGTCACATATGTGGCGATACTTCACTCTAGACACACAAACAGCACGGAGACCTGCACAACCTGCAAGTCTGTGTTAAAGTACAATAACAGTACCGGTGTTCTGCACGGCATCTGCTAGCTAACATGGCAAACGCTAGCACTGCAGAGAGTCGTCCAGTCCAGAGGAGCGGAGCAGCTTTACAGAAAAGCCTCTGACTGATGGGAACAAACGGCCGATCACTGATCTGCTTGTTAATAGCATCGTTAAAGATGTGAGACCTTTGGCTGCAGTACAAGCCAAAGGCTAAAATTACAGGGAACTTTAATGAAAGTTGCTCATTGTTGGACGCCTGTGTTGCGTCTGTGTGGGGGCGTCATCAAACGACTCGTCGACTCGACTTCGACTTTATTGACGGATAAATCGATCTGAGAAAATCTGAAGTCGTTAATTCCCTAACCCCTAGTAATAAATACTCTGTGTGTGTGTGTGTTTGTTTAGGGTATGGTGACTGTATCAGGTTCTCTCTCTGTACTTTTGGACTCCGTGCTGTGTGCTCTCGGTCCTCTGGCGTGTCTCACCGCTCAGGTGCCAGAACTCAACGGCTGCCCCCCTCGCGTACTGGTAACTCCACCATCCTACTTTGTTTTTTAAAACACATACTAGTGATATCAGAGGCTTGTAAGGACACTGGGAACTTAAGTAAACTGTGGCAGTAACTTATGACTACTCGCAGTAATCCATGGATAATGGCAACTACTGTATCCTCCAGAACGGATGTGGGAATGTTTTGTCCCGGACTGCTTGCAGTGCTGTAGCTGTGCAGGACCATAGATGCCCATGTCTGTTCTGGATGATACAATAGTATTTAATAAAATGTCATTAAAACTGAATTTAACTTAATGTAGCATTTTAAACGTCTCATTCACTCCCCAGTATGTACAGTCCATATATGGAATCTAAGCTTCAACAGTCCTTTTATTGTCTGTGATGTTATTATAAAACAAACTGACCTGGACAGGTTCTTGGATGAGGTGCAGTTCAGACCAAGCCAGTCAAAACAGAGACTGTTTATGTATGTCAGTCATAAGAACCCAGTAAAAATGTTTATTTTATGAGATATAGTTATGTTATGTCAGCAGTGTAATGCAGTTATGTGCACAAATCCACACAAATGTCACATATCAGAGGAACAATTGAGTGCATGAAAAATGTGATAAAGGCCCTTTAATACACCTAATTTCACACTGTTTGAACTGTTTGAAGATCCATAAAACAAAGAATACTTACAGTAATATAGCATTTGTTAAACTTCTTTAACTAATTCACAATGAAAAGGGCCAGAAATTACATGAAAATGAAATGACTAATTCCTATTATCCAAATCTTCTGCAGATTTAGTGACCTTTAAACAACTTTTATTCATGAAGTGTCCACTTTCAAAACCTTGCATGTTATTTCTGGCACTGTGGTCATCACTGCGTTGTTGTGGTCGCTCTGAATTGCAGCTTTGACACGGAAGACTTCTTGAAGAATCTGGAATTACATGTTGGACGACACTTCAAGTGGATTTTTCTAACATTTATGTCCATATTAAACTGTTTTTGAGGAGTGAAACAGATGTTCACAGCTGTGGTCTGTGAGCATTAAGTGTCAGTACAGTGTCCTAAAAGTTTCAGGATTTTTAGCTATTGTGACAAAACTGGATTAAACTGATGAAAATACCATTGAAAATAAGATCACCCAGCAGGTTTATAGTTTGTTTATTAACGGTTATAAATTAGGTCATTAAAACTTAAAGATAGTAAATAGGTTATAACATATAAATCTAAGGACTGTATATTGTGAGCCCATTTTCATCTACACTAGTAAAACTTTATTGATGGTTAATGATCTTCATCTCTTCATGTTTCTTCGTTAGTCAGATATAACAGCTCCCGGTTGGCTGGTTTATTTATGTAATAACACATTTTAAGTGTTTATAACCTTATTGATAACCATTAGTGAACTAATTTGAAGTCATTATTAACTGTTTGTGTTATTGTAAAGTGGGCAACAAATATAAATTCTCAAGAACTTGTGTCACACATTTCCATTTAAACAATAGTACAATGAGCATATCTTGATTTACATGCAATCTAACAAAACCATTTTATTTCAGGTTTTTATTGCATGAAATAGTCTGAAATATATACATTAAATTAACTGATTTAAAAAAAAACTTTTTTACGTCACTTACTCAAAAAAAACAAAACGTTTTAAGTCAGTGACCCGAAGAAAACAGTTTATTTCATCTTGATTAATTTTTACTTTGTAAGTCAGACAAATCCTTTTATGCTTTTGACAGTGTTTACAAATGGATTATTTGGTGCTGAGCTGTTTTTTGCGATTGTCCTGTAATTATTAACTATGATTTTCTCCTCGTCTTTTACAGTCAAACACTCTGGACAACATAGCCTACGTCATGCCTGGACTCTGAATGATACCAGATCAACACACATACACTCACACTCTCTCTCTCTCTCTCTCTTTCTTTCTTCTTTCTCTCTCTCACTCTCTTTTTTTCTCTCTCTTCTTTCTTATTCGCTCTCTCTCTTTTCTCTCTCTCTATCTATCTCTTTCTCTCTCGCTCTTTCGCTCTTTGTCTCTCTCCTTTTCTCTCTCCCTCTATCTCTCTGTGTGAATTAAGGACCTTATCTGGTAGCTCCTCACCCTCGTTCTCCTGGTTTTTGACAAGGAAAAGGACTTGAATTGCACATTTTTGCACTGGACAGAACACAGGAACAAGTTGACCTTTTAACCTGCTTCTTAATCCGTTGTTCCATTTTTATCCTATCTACTATTGATCTTGTATTTCTGTTGATGTGTGTTTTGTTGTTCTTTCAATTAAAAGTATTTTAGTGATTGCTTTTAGCTTCTGTGCATCTGGTGTGCTTTTAAAGGGGGTGCTCTCACTGTCGGCCAGGAACTCCTTCCCTGATGGTGACCCCAGAAAGCTCAGGTTACTGACCGGTTAGGCAAATGGTGGGACTGTGAAGGAGAAAGCTTGTGGAATAATGTTTTTTTTTTTTTTCTCAGTACCAGTAACGTCCAACACTGTAGAAATGTCTTAGAATCATTGAGTATTAATTTCACCAGAAAAGGCTGGAATGAAATATAGGCAGACTTAAAATATTAACATCAGACAGTTGTTTAGAGTCGATCCGTGTTTCGAACCAATATTTGATTCAGTAGTTGTTCTGCAGAAGAGCAGATCACTGGGGGGCGCTGGGCTGCCGGGTTAAAACATTTGCATTTTTAAAAAACTTTACTTCATTTGTAGCCCTTCACTGTTGGAACAAAACTTTGTAACTTCTTTTTTTTAGGATTTTTCTATATTTTTACATAATTCCAAATAATGCCAAATGCCGTTTACATTGTGTCAAAATGTCATGACAAACAGACCTCCATGTCATGACAAACAGAAAGGCTCCAACAGAATGGCTTAGAATAAAATTTTGTTATATTAACTTGCATTGAACATTTTTTTCCCTTCTGTAAAGTTTCTTTACAAGAGGTGTTTTATTCTGACATCACTGTAGGTGTTCTGTTCCTCTGTAATCCAAGTGGATCTTGCTCTGATTTCTGAATTTTGTAAATGTGTAGATATCAGCATATATGTACATGAAAGATATCGGTATTGGCTGCCACAGCCCTAACGGAAGCGGTTATTAAGGGGGAATTTATGGAAATGAATTCATGCTGTCCGGGACCCCACTGCTTTTAAAGTCTTTGCCAATTAAGCCTTCAGTTCATTAGAACATCAACCTGCTTGAAAGTTATGGTCGTGCATGGGTGCCCTACAGGTTTGGCTTAGTGGGGCGAGGCTGAATCTCGGCTTGGTGTGATTCACACATGTGGATGGCAGTCTCACCTCCACCCAAAACCAGAATGTGTGGAAGGTGTTGAATAATAGTTGGGAATGCCATTCAGTGTCAGTGTGTGTCCTTTAGGGAAGAATATTTAGGTGTGTTTGGCAAGCCGTTTTGACATTTAATAGCCAGAGTGGATATGTACGTCGGATATCTGTAATTCAGTTTTTCCCAGTCTAAATAAACATTACAGATATCCAAAACGACGTTCTTCCTATCTACAATGAACATTACAGGTATCTTAAGCGTCATTCTTCCTAGTACAAATGACGTCACTTTCCCCATTCATGTCTATTGGGTTTTCACCTGTGGATATACAAATCGACATTTTTCCTATCTACAATGAACATTACAGATATCTGAAATACAGTTCCTACCAGGAGAAACTTTCGTTTCAGATATCTTCAATACAGTTGTTACTTGTCATAATTCTCATTTCAGACATCAAAAACTTAAGAGTCTCAGATATCTATAATGTAATTATGACTAGTAACACCCGTATTGAAACGAAAGTTTCTCCTTGTAGGAATTGTATTTTAGATACCTGTAATGTTCATTGTAGATACGAAGAATGTCGTTTTGGATATCTGTAATGTTTACTTTGACTGGGAAGAACTGAATTACGGATATCTGACGTACACATCCACTCTGGCTATGTGTAAAAACGGCTTGCCGTAAGAGTGAGTGACGCTGAAGGTAGAGAAGAGGATTGGAAGGGAGGTGGAGCTCTGAACCTGTTGGTTCTGTTGCTGTGGTAACGCCCAGCCAATCAGGGACGAGATGGAAACTGGAGAAAAGAAGAGTGAAAGAAAGAGTAGAGAAGAATTGGACACACTGGCCTCTGAACTTGAAGGATCATGGATTTATCAGGTCACAGTAAGTCCAGCCATTTATCTATAAGTCGAATCGGTAATTTAAATGACAAACGACAGGAGAGAGAAGACTTCGTGTAAAACAGAATCTTAATTATAGCACAGTGCTCTTTTTAATGGAGGGTAAATGTTCTAGCTGAAACCAGCAGGTTGTCTTCCTTAATTTACAAAATGTACACTAGTTATAACCTGGTGCTACTGTTTATCTTGTTTGCCTTGTTTTGCTTTGAATCACCATGTTGGTGCTGAAGTGCTATTATATGCTTATCAGACTCTCACATCTTGGGTATATTGAACAGATCAAATTAAAGCAATAGGAACAAATGCTGTGACAGGCTGCAGAGTTTCAAGTTTTATTGTCATACAGATAACAATGTAGCATCATTACCCGTAATGAAATTCTTAGACTCGTGTTCCCCCAACTTTACATAAACATATAGAAAAGTATGTCTAGTATTAATAGCATATCTAGTGCAAAATGTTGCAGTGAGGCTGCAAAGTGCCTAAAGATACAAGGAACCTAGATAAAGGAGTTCCAAGCACTCAGCATTCAGCACCACCAGTATACTGATCACCGCCTGATCATCTGGAATCATCTGCT
>JBBPCX010000114.1:650834-671593 GCA_037974365.1 Hydrocynus forskahlii | reverse complement strand
ACACATTCATCTATATTTATATTTCCAGATTTGTTTTACAGTGTCCTTTTTATACTGTACTGTTATTGTCTTTCATTTTTGCTGCTCTTACCTTTGTTCTGTCCACTTTCTGCCATGAAAACGCAAATTTTCCACTTGTGGGACTAATAAAGGTTTATCTTGTCTCATTATTTCAAGGCTTGAGTGGATTCTACACAACGTAAAGTGTATTTATGTTTTCAGGGAAACCCTTCTGTTCTTCTAATGTACCTCAGTGGCAACTCCAAGATTGATGTTGCAGCGATGGTTTACAGGGTTTTTTTGTGCACTAGTTTTAGTTTCTGAAGCATGAGGGAAAGATCTGCAGCTCCAGTGATGCACTATTACTCATCAAGCTTCTCCAACCAGGCAAATACGATGAGCCACCATCAAGTATGTTGTTGGATTACGTCAAAAAGAAAAAGTTCAGAAAGCACTGAAGATCTCAGTGGTAGACTTCCAGTTCAGAATCAGAATTAAAATGTTTTATTGCTCCTGGAGGAAATTGCTTATGTCATGACTGCACAGAGACACAGGGAGAAGAACAATATAAAGCAGAAAGTCTACATAAATTTAATACAAACTCCATGTGAAAATGTTCTATACAGAATACACTATACAATATACACTAATGCTGGTATTAAAACTATACATGAATAACTTACATTTTAGCAAATTACCAGTAACACAAGCAAAACACAAAAGTGCATCCAGTGATGCACTATTACTCAGAAAGTCCCTCCAACCAGGCAAATACAATGAGCCACCATCAAGTATGTCATTGGTTTGGTTCAAAAGTACAGAAGTTTACTTCAAACTGATCTAATAAACGGCTGTAGGCCGTAAAAGTCCGATTTAGAGCAGAGCAGATGGACAGTGTGGGCTGTGACTTAACAGTCCGGTCTCCCACTATTAGGTCAAGCTTCACATGCTGAGAAGGTCTAATAATACTGCAGCAGAACGGAGAGGACGGGTGGGCGGATGAGTACTCCACGTTCTGCGTATCCCTCCGAGGTCTGATTCTCACATGTAACATCAATACCAAGCGTGTTCTTTAAGGAGTAAACTGAATCCTTTGAATGAGACTCTCTCTGACGCCAAAAAAGGAAAAATAAAGTGTAAGAATAAGTAGAACAGGATTTACTTTTCCTTCAGGTCAACTTCAACACTGGAAACTGAACTGTTTATACAGTGCAATCTTTCAGATTCTCACATTTAATGGTTTTTCAGTGTAGAACCAGAATAAATCCTTTTTACATGGACAAAAGTACTGATATTAGAGTGTTAGCCTCTGACAAGATCATCAGTGGGATCACCCATTTTTATCCTCAAAATATTTTACAATTTGCTAAACTGCACTGTAAACAATTATTAACTTTTTTAGGTTAAGCCTTCCTCGTTTAGCAGATCGGTTAAACTCATTCAGACTGCTGGCATAACATTCATTTGTTTTGTTGTTTATTTACCATTTTAAAAAGGAGTGGTTGAGCAAAAAATCAAATTCGCTCGATTTACTATTGGCTGTAAATCAGCCAAGGTGTGACTGGAGTCCAGGTTTTGCTTCATTATTTTAAATGTGAGACTAAAGTTGCCCATAAAGATCTAATCGTCTCTGTAAAAATACCTCACCAAACTTTTTTTCCCCACATTTTTATAACTCATGACATTCTAAATAAAATCAACAAAGACGCACCAACTTAAAGACGACCTGGGTGTGGACTGAATGGGTCAGGAGAACTTTTTTTTACCAAAATCATTTAGGCCAGTGAGTGACTAACGAGTTCTAGTGTTTGTTAGCAATGTTAGCCTCATTGCTCCGGTTCTTCAACATCTGGGGTAAATGGAAGTTTGTATAAGTTGGATTTTTGATGAAAAATCCTTTTTAGGAATCCATTACTTAACTTTACATTTTTATAAGCAGCACACTTATATATATATCCTGTCTTCCACTATCGTTACCAACAAGCTTTACTCTCTTCGTACTGTAGCCTGGTGTCTGTCACTGGATTTGATACTTGCTGAGAGTTGAATCTGGTTTGTTGTGAATCTACCTGTCAGTAAAGGGCATCTTATGCCTAACAAGTAACCAGTACATATCTAGTCACAACGTGTATGAAAATGTCTTAGAGTTGAAAGTGTGCATAGCAGTCAGGTATGTTATCTGATGACCCTTTTAATAAACCTGTAATATACATTTATTTATATATATATACAAATATTATTCAGCCCTGAGCTTATTTTATTCCTGTTTTTAACTAGAGGCCTCACACTGAGTCGAAAGATTTATTTTATCTTACAGCACCTCACGGCTTGTCCGACCTCTGGACTGTGATCAGGGCTCCACCTGTTGGTGGAGGCTGGTACTCACTGGATAAACTGGCAGGGTCACTTTCCTCTTCAGAGCTGATGGGGCGTTGGGAACTCTGGCCTGATCTGGACCTGCTGCTTCTGCTCCTCCTGCCACGCCTGCACAGATCACTGCAGCAGAGAACAGCAAATTCTGGTACAGGGATCTCCAGCAGGGATACCATAACTTAGACCTGCAAGACTTGACATGGAATTGGGAAAGTCACAAAAACATTTGTTCCTCCCTTCCAATATTAGAGTGAGCTGTAGCTCAGAGTCGCCTGATTCCTTCGTGATGAGGACCAGGGCAGTGTTGACTGGTTTCTTCATTTAAACACGTCTGCTTCAACTCAACAGTTCATGTATTAAGCCAGTTCCTTGCTGAATCCAATGAATTAGAATGGAGAAGCACCCTGTAGCAGAGTTTAGCACCTACCTGAATCTAACACACCTGATATAAAGGAAGCACGGCTGGGCCCTCTTTCACTAAAGCCTCATAGTACTAAGATCTACTTACTCGAGAGGAGGGCTATGCAACAATTGACAAAATTCGTCTCTGATGTGATACGATACAGTGGTGTCTCGATTTGACATTAAACTGATAATGTTTTCCTTTTTTAATTTATCAGAGACTTTACACTGTTTCTGTCTAATGCTCTACAACCTAGTAGGTCTGTCCTAAGACACAGAGCACAAACAAATATAATATAGAACTATATAATTCGATACAATATGACAGTGTAATGTCGAAGCCATACAAATATTGTGGTTATGTTACTACACTACAACTGTGATTTATGTTGCACTGATTAGAAACAAGTTGTAATATCAGATGATTTCTCAATAAATAAATGGCAATGTATAATATTTTTGTTCCGTCTGTTTCCCTTTGTTCTCTACTTTTAGGACTGAAAATCTGACGTTTTCTGTCAATTTTATTCACAACAAATTTACAAACACATTCTTGAAAACCTGATGTCACACGGTTAAAGACTTGAGACCTGGTGTGAAGAGACACAGGTGAGGAAATGAGCTGACGGTTTCTTGGCCATTTTGCTTTCTAGCATGTGATACCAACAGGTTTTGCCACAATTGGTACTACAGATGTTTCACCTAGGAAACCGTTCTGATATCTTTCTTCACTGTTGAAATTTGAGATGTCTGTGCTCTTAGATATGAGCTCTGCTGGATCTTCTATGGCTTCAGTTTTTGCGCTAACAATATGAGGACACGTTCGAGTTTCAGGTCAGTGTGAGAACCAGAGGAGAGTTCTAAGTGCTAAATCTTTATGCAAGAGTAATGCAAGTGCATTCGGAGAGGAGATGTTCTCTGAACAGATGAGTCTTCAGGTTTTTGAAGATAGAGATCGATTCTGCTGCTCTGGTCGGTTTAGGAAGTTCATTCCACCAGCGAGGAACCAGAATGAGACAAGTCTGGGCTGGGAACCAGAATGAGACCGGTCTAGACTGGGTTTACCCTGTGTGTAGGGGTGGCATAGCCAGATGATGTTCCTTGGAGGAGTGGAGGGAGTGAGTAGGAACATAAGGCTGAATGATGGGATTAAGGGAGCTGGGTGCAGGCCCAGATGTCACTCTGTAGGTAAGACTGATCTTAATTCGGACGTCCAGGGGTAGCCAGTGTAGGTCAGCCAGCAGTGTGGTGACATGCGAACGTTTGGGCTGGTTGAAGACCAGCTGAGCTGAATGTTCTGAACCTGCTGTGAGGGTCTTACCATGCAAGTTGAAAGACCCATTAGGAGGGCAAGTTCCCGAGCCTCGGCCTGCACGCGCCTCTCCCACCTGTACCTTAAACACCTTATCTGTCTTTAAGGTGGAGATTTTAATGTATTAATACTAAGTTACTTGTAAAGATATACAGTTGTGACATCTTTATTCCCAAACCTCCATAAATAAATCTATATTAGACTGAAGCTACTCTGATTTCTCACGAACTCTGAATCTCCACCAGGCAGCAGAAACATGAAACTCACCTCATAAAAACAGCCCTGGAGACTTTTTCAACTCGAAAACGGCCTTTTTAAAAAATTACATATTGAATTTGGGCACCCTCTATCACGTGACCTTGCCACGTCAGGTGACCACGTGGGGCAGGTGTAGCGGATTTCTAGCTCCGTATCATCAGAAGTTTTTCCAGGTAAATACTTACTTCAGTGCTCTGTTAATATATACTGCTCAAAAAATTAAATTGAACACTTAAACAACAGCATGACTGTTGTTGTCCCCTTTAATTTTTTGAGCAGTATATTTTTAACACCAGTCTGATGCACTTTTGCATTTACATTTTCATTCCAGTTGAATGAACCAGCTGTGTTGGTGCTTATGTGAATTAAGACCAACACGCTGGTTTAAATACGGAATTAAGACCAACACACTGGGTTACACGGGGAATTGAGACCAACACGCTGGTTTAAATGGGGAACACACTTTATTGAACAGACCTTGTACAGTTTTGTAATTTACTTTAACATACATACTGTCTCTTTATACTGAGCAAACATCCCTAACCTATGAAAGATAACTTGCTGTGATCCATGTCTACAATTCAAACACAGCCATTTATTTATTTATTAATGTATTCCTCTCAAACCCTACACTTAAAACCTCTTGTGAGTTTTTACATGTAATGTTGATAATAGTACATCTGGCCAAATTTAATTTCTCTCAAAACCATGGTAAAATCAGTGTCACAGATTTTAAAGCCATTAAACACTTCAGACATCTGGTTCCATTTATCACTACAGTGAATATTAACTCAGACCCTTTCACATCAAACTGCTTTAAAGGACTCAGTTTACATCTTAACGATGCACATATGTAGAAAGTATGTGGTATATTCCATTTATTTAATTTTGCTCACAGAAAATGAACATCCATAAACAAGTAATGACGTTAGACAACACTTAAATTACTTCAGTCCTGTGGAGAGATGAATGTAAATACATTTTTCAGTCACACATATAATTTTACGAAACATCAGGTCTGGAAATATTGATTGTGCATCTGTTCATAAGGCCAACACTTCTAGACCTGTAGAACTCTAGAACTGAACATTTACAATTCTAGAACGTCTTGAACTGAGTCTAGAATTTCATGTTAAGTGCCGTTCCAGCAGTGCAAAAGACTTCTCTCTGTTCCTTTTACAAACTCAGATTACTGAGCCTGCAGTGACGCTCAAGATCTCTTGGAGCCTTAAACAAGTTTATATTGCATCGTATTCGTGACCTGAGGGCAGTCATACCGGGGGGAAACAAATCAGACCAAAACTTTTATTGTTCTCCATAGTGCTCTTCGCACCTCTAAATGGGAGACTCTCTTCCGTCTAGATGAAAGACTCAACATCTGCCTTCCCCCCGGCCTTTGACTTCTGTTCTTGTTACTCAGTCCGGCCATCTCAGTGAGGTTTAGAAACATGACCATCCACACAGAAGTTTCATTAGAGCTTGGGGACGTCAGCTCCAGGCCAATAAGCTCAGATGTCCAACATGTCGTCTTCCCTTTGAGGTGTAAACGATGTTAGAACACTACATGGACAGAACTCAGACAAACAGTAGTAGTAATCTACATCCATTCTTCTGTGACTTCATGAATGATTTATACCACAACAGTTTTGGGAGGGAAAAAAAAAAAAAAAGTCTTCTGTCTCAAAAACGAAACTTGAATACTAAGCTTGAATGAATGGCATTTACAGGTTGGGGAATGATCTCTGTGCTCTTTGCCATGGTTTATCATTTCTGCAGCCTGCAGAAACAAATTCTGATTGGGTTTTTATGTTTCTTTAAAAAAAAAACCTACAGCTGAAAGTCCATTCTTAGCATCAGAGATGAACTAAACTAGGGGAAAATAACTATGATTTCTATCGACTGCTTGTGTGGTGCAATACTGCTTTAATAAGTTAGATCCAGATGGAAAATTGTAGAATACAAATATACAGAACGCTAAAACAGACTTCTAAAACTCTCACCAGTTTTACCAGCCAGAGCGTTTGTTTTGAGAGGGGAGCTGGAGCTGATCTCCACAGTTTGAACATCTGGAGTTAGAGCTGGCCTCCTTCCTGGGAATGCTCCAACACTGCAGACAGCGCACACCGTATTTCTTATACCTGCCATGTCCAAACAAAGATTCCCAATAAAAGCAACAAAAAACACCTGCAACTGAGTGAAATGCAAGTGCTCTGGCAGGGGAAAAGGTCAGACATGTCAACAAGGAAAGCATTTTAATATATGTTCCCTTTGGACCAACATATCTACACAGTTTAGCTTCATTCAAGCAGAGACACGACAAAGCTGTTTGTCAATCAGCCAGATAACACTGGTTCCCACTCAACACAGCTACATTGGACTGAACCCAAGAATAACTTCATTTACACCAGTAGGTCTGCTATGCAGAGACCTCAGTTTGGTAGAGTACCTCCTAAGTGATGTGAATCTCAAGCCCTCACCTAATGCCACAGGCGTTGCAGAGCGGAGTGCCATCTTCAGCGTCTCGCCATAAAGGGGTCTTCCTCGTTCGACATGATGCACATTTCTTCTCTAAAGGGCAAGAAGCACAGTAGCAGATAATACATAACCACCAAAACATGACATCTGCAAATAAGTCCTCAACTTCTTTCCCCACTAGTAAAATAGATCATCCTACATAAAATAAAACCCCAGGCACTTCTAAATGACAATAGCTTTGTTTATTAATCTTCAATGGTCTTAATCCCATGGAAAACTGAGAAATGTTATAAAATGGAAGCAATGTCATAAGTAATTAGTAAAGCAAATGATCTTTTACAGCTGATTAACTTTAAATTTACTTTAGAGAGTAGAAAACAAGGAATGAGACTAAAAACAGCAAAGTACATCTAATCCCCATTAACAATCCAGGACACATTTAGTCATACTATATGAAAAAGAATATATTTATAAGAACTGAATGTCCTTTGTCTAGTAACCTTTCCTTATAAAAGTTTTTTATAATTACACACGCGCTTCCTGGCTTGTCCGACCTCTGGACTGTGATCAGGGCTCCACCTGTTGGTGGAGACTGGTACTCACTGGATAAACTGGCAGGGTCACTTTCCTCTTCAGAGCTGATGGGGCGTTGGGAACTCTGGCCTGATCTGGACCTGCTGCTTCTGCTCCTCCTGCCACGCCTGCACAGATCACTGCAGCAGAGAACAGCAAATTCTGGTACAGGGATCTCCAGCAGGGATACCATAACTTAGACCTGCAAGACTTGACAAGGAATTTGGAAATTCACAAAAACATTGTTTCCTACACAGTAGAGAAAGCTGTAGTTCAAGGTTGCCTGATTCCATCATGAAGGGTTTCCCTATACACTCTTCTACTTCGACAGCTCATATTAAGCAAGTCACTTACTGAATCGAATGTCTTGGAACAGAGAAAACGCTGTCCATAGAAAAGTCAAATGCAAACATCCTGTTTTCAGTTAATTAGGTGTAAGTTGACTTCTATTTTATTGAAAAAAACAGGGATCTTTCCCCAGAAAATAGTTGTTGATGCTCATCAGGCTGGAAAGGGTTACAAAACCATCTCTATCAATCCACAATCAAGACATACAGTATTTATACCATTTATAATTTCAGGAAATCCAAGGCCAATTCTCTTAGGAGTGGTTGACCAAAAAAGATCACTGCAAGAGCAAGGTGTGTAAAAGGCCAGAGAGCCACAAAAGAACCCAGAGTAGCTTCAAAGCAACTAAAGGCCTCTTTCACATTGGCTAATGTTAAAGAGTCCACCATCAGGATACACTGAGCAACAGCAGAACATTGATGCCCATCTAAATGTTGGAAAAGTTCACATAGACCATTCAAAAGGCTAGTGGAAAAATGTCTGTGAAACATGGTGGTAGCAAGAGGGCCTGTGTTGCTGCATCTGCACAAAGAAAGCTTGCCATTGTTTGTTATTCATTCCAGCAAATTCTAAAGGAAAACATCATGACATGTGTCTGACTCTCAAGAGAAAGTAGGTCATGCAGTAAGAATGAACCGAAGCAAACAAATTGTTCCACCAAACAATGATTATAAAAGAATCAAATTAATGTTTTATTCAAAAGTCCAACAAATTTTTTTTGGAAGGATCCTGGAGGGAGCAGCTCATGTAAGGAAACCCACCAAAATACAAGAGTTGAAGTTGTTTTCTATGGAGAAAAGGGCTAAAAAATTCTCCAAGACTGATCAGCGGTTACTAAACTGTTTAGTTGCTGAACAAGGGGGTCACACTAGATACTACAAGCAAAGATTCACATACTTTGGCTACTCACATATTTAAAACTGGATCATTTCTCAGTAAATAAATGGCAAAATATTTCAGTCCCATCTGTTTGACTGGGTTTTCTCTATTTTTAGGTCTCTCGTAATGCTTTTGGTAATGTATGCGGAAATATAGAAAACAGTTCACAAACTCTGAAGCCCTGTATTACAACCATGTTCTTGGATATCTAATCTCACATGGTTAAAGATCTGAGACCTGGTGTGAAGGGTCTGATGTCGGTGAGCCTCGACAAAACAATATATTGTTCGACCTCATTAGGAAGTGAGTGTAAAGTCAATCTTCCTTTTTCATGATCTTCCTGTAAGCATGCATTAGAAAACCTCAGAATCCCTGAACCTGAAAACATCACTGTGATAGGGAAGCACTGCTTGCCTGTAGTTTGAGGTGATGAGGAGCCGGCACTGGTCAGTGCTGTGGTCGAGCTCCGTCTGCATGCTGAAAGTGACTCCCTGGAGCTCCGGATCCTGGAGGTCGGGACTGCGGGCGGGGTGGGCCTGCTTTCTCGGTGTTCGCCTACGATCCCCCCAACTAGACTGAGCAGAAGATGCCTCCTCAGGCACCTGGAGCTCAATATTATTGTTCAAATCTTTTCTAGATAGAGAGGCACAATTTGACTGGGGTGACTGGGGTGTCGTTTTTGACACCACTGCAACCTGGGACTCTGGATTGTCAAGTTCACTGAATGCGAACCACAGACTGGAGTTACCATCTTTTTCATCAACCAGCGATGACGTGAAATCAATTGAGCTTAACTCATTTGGGTTTTGCGGAGAAACGGGTCTGGACAAATCATCGGCAACTTCTCCCTCTTGCATGTGACAGGGTGGTTCACAATCAACATGTTCTGCCTCAACAAGAGATACCATAGATGTTTCACCAAGGAAACAGTTCTCACTGCTTTCTTCACTGCTGAAATATGAGCTCTCCGCCGTGCTCTTAGATATGAGCTCTGCAAGACCCTCTATGGCTTCAGTTTTCCCACTGTCACCTTCTTCATCTACAGACTGATTTGAAAGCATCTGATCAGTAGCATCTATAACGTGTGGCACGGACCAGCAAACATCCGACTTTGCCTCACGCTCAGCAGATTCTTCTCCAGAGAACACTGTGGATGGTCCCTCAGTTAGACCAGCTGAAGAGCTTTCCATAACATCTGTGTGTTCTGCATCATCTATTTTACTTGTGCATGTGTAAAAGTCACCCTCTTCTCCACGTATTTGTCCACAGTGCAGCAGCTGTTCACACTGGAGGTTTATGAGACTCATCACCTCCCATGGACTGCTGGTCGGAATGTCCTTCAGCACAGAGAAGGTTCTTGTAAAACTGGGTTGTGTGTTTTCTTTCTGAGCTTTAGGGCTGCATGTAATGGACATGGATACGGTCTTCTCTTTGGGGCAAAGTCCCTCGCCACCCAGACTAAACTGGCATGAAGATGTTGTGAGCTTGGTGGCCTCCTGAAGAAGATACAAGATGGAAGATGGAGTTACTGAAAGGCCTTCTGGATCCAGCTCTTCTCCAGCACTCTGAGGACAATTTCTGAGATAACTTGGTGTGTCCTGAACTCCTGAACTCATGGTTCTTTGCCTGTTTAGTGAGATAAACCATATTACTTTAGAAACATAGCTGGTATGGGCTCAGACCATAACAATAGAGCTTAACACAAAAGGGCAAATAAAGTGGACAAAATATTAATATTGCAATTATAACAGTTAACATATTAAATGGCCCATAGCATCACTTGTCTGGAATTAAAAAGGTTTGAAGTAAATATTTGCTCAAAATGTACATGTACCCCTCCACTCCACCCACCCGTAGACTATATAGAAATTAGGATGCAACAACAGCCGTTTTTTAATCAGTGTTTGTGATGTCATTTTTGAATGAACTGCAAAACAGGGTGGCTAATCAAAAAATGTCATTAACATACACTATATGGACAGAAGTATTGGGATGCCTGACCATTACACCAACAGGGACAATGACACTCATACACATAGACTTTAATATGGGGTTGGTCCCCCCTTGCACCTTCCACTCTTCTTGGAAGACTTTCCACAAGATTTGAGTTTCTGTGGGAATGTGTGTCCATTTATGAGGTCAGGCACTGATCACAATCTCCGTCGCACCAAATCGTTGTGTGCCACCCGCCAAAAAACTACAAAGAAGAAGAAGACAATCTCCATTCCAGTTCATCCCAAAGATGCGGCCAGTCAAGTTCTTCCACACTGAACTCCTCCAGCCACGTCTTTATGGAGCTCGCTTTGTGCACTAGGACACAGTCATGCTGGAATAGAAAAGGTTCTTCCCCAAACTGGGTCCAACTTGGAAGCACGGCGTTGTCCAGAATGTATTGGTATGTTTAAGCATTAAGATCTTACTTCACTTGTAGTAAGGGGCTTCATCCAAACCTTGAAAAACAGGTGTGTCCCAATACTTTTGTCTATATGCAAAACTAGCTTATTTGTTTCTAAGGGACCAATAGAGGTTTATGATAACAGATCATAAAACATCAGGAAAATACAGAATATAGGCCCTTTCGAAAATAGATAAAATAAGGCCAGTATGATTTGATTCATTTGTTGGATTACATGAATGTTGATTCATCTAAACTCATTTGGAGCTGTGACTGGTTCACTACCCCATCAAAAACATTGATTAGAAGCTCTTCTGTATATTGCAGCCTTCTGTGATATCAGGATTCCAGAGACTAATATCACAATAATGATTAACAGATTATACATTGTGCAGCCCTTTACCACAACAAAACGAACAAAACAATGCACTGATTCATGTTCAGTCATTTTCCATAATAATTACAGATTGAAATGAGCCAAAAATGTTCCCAACGCCTTTAGGCAACTTAGAACAAAGTACTGAGAAGAGTACTGGTTTGTGTTTTATCTCCGTTTAGGAGAAAACGATAGAAAACCTAATATTTTCGAACAACACAAACCTTTGCAGTTTTTCCAAAGGTTAACACGAAGTGGTTACTGTAGAGACAGTCGACATTTAATTACTTTCGTCAGGTTTTTGGTCCATTGCTCACAAAACATGAGTCCCTCAGACAGGCTTCCTCCCGAAAGTGTTACAACGTTACTTCACCTGAGGAGAGACGCTCGAGCTCCCGAGCCTCAGCCTGCACGCGCCTCTCCCACCTGTACCTTAAACACCTTATCTGTCTTTAAGGTGGAGATTTTAATGTATTAATACTAAGTTACTTGTAAAGATATACAGTTGTGACATCTTTATTCCCAAACCTCCATAAATAAATCTATATTAGACTGAAGCTACTCTGATTTCTCACGAACTCTGAATCTCCACCAGGCAGCAGAAACATGAAACTCACCTCATAAAAACAGCCCTGGAGACTTTTTCAACTCGAAAACGGCCTTTTTTTAAAATCACATTTTAAATTTGGGCACCATCTGTCACGTGATCTTGCCACGTCAGGTGACCACGTGGGGCAGGTGTAGCGGATTTCTATCATCAGAGAACAGTTTTCCCGGATAAATACTTACTTCTTTGCTCTGTTGCATTATTTTTAATATCTGTCTGGTGCACTTTTGTCTTCTTTACATTTTCATTCCTGTTGAATGGGGAATTAAGACCAATACATTGGTTTAAATTGGGAATTAAGACCAACACACTGGTTTTAATGGGGAATTAAGACCAACACACTGATTTAAATGGAAACTTAAGACCAACACACTGGTTTAAATAGGGAATTGAGACCAACACACTGGATAGTGGGAAGTATGGTGTTGAATTTAGAATGTGCAATTTTTCTCGTGCATGTCTAATTCTATTGTCAAGGCCTGTCACTCCATTGTATACCTGTGTGTATCTACAGTGTTCTCATTTTTACTTGTACAGCCACTCTGTATATACTTAGCTACATATACTCACTGTACATGTAAACTTGCCCAAGTCTACATTTAGTCTTACTTACAGTTTACATACATATACATATATTTTTTACAACACAGATGTCCATATTTATATTCCTAGATTTTATGCTGTACATTTTTGACTGTACATTCTATTTTATACTGTACTGTGATAGTATTTTATTCTATTGTTTTGATTTTTGCTCTTTACTTTGTACTGTCCACTTTCTGCTGTGACCAAGCAAATTTCCCACTTGTGGGACTGATAAAGGTTTATCTTATCTTAACACGCTGGTTTAAATGGGAATTAAGACCAACACGCTGGTTTAAATGAGGAATTAAAATCGACACACTGATTTAAATGGGAAACACACTTTATTGAACAGACCTTGTACAGCTTTGGGTTAAAATGTTTACCTGTTGTCACACTTGTGCGCATATAGACGATTACAGTACAGCAGGAGTGGAGGCGGTTTATTGGGCTGGGTGATGCATTAACTAGTCTCTTGTACTTTTAAGTGAATTTATGCATTAAATCTGTGATGCATGTCAATAACTATAGGTTTACTAAAACAATATACGGTCTCACAATACTGAGTTCCATAAACCTAACAATGGTAACTTGCTCTGATCCACTGTCGCTTAAAAGTCACGTCTCCATCGCCCGAGCAGCGAGAACCTGTTCCTCTATGGTCTGGTTTTCCAAGATGAGTTTAACCCAAACCTGGACTAAATCACACAGATTAAACTGAAATCGCATGGCCCATTCAATCTATGAGTACACTTGAAGGAGAACTCAGAATTTTCAAAATTTCTGCCCACTTAAATCACTACAATTGTAAACAAAGTCATTCCGAGTGGTTTGATGTGAAATGGTTCAGAGGAAGCAGGGGTTGCAACGTTGCAAATATGGCTTTATTTTTTATTAATGTAGATTTAATGTACTGTCAATTCATATTAAAACACTCAAAGAAGTTAAATAATGGCATTAGGCAGTGTCTTCATAACCATTTTGAGTAACACCTTTCTATTAGGGAGCTTTTAAAGCCATTAAACACTTCATACGTCTGGTTCCATTCACCACCACTGTGAACAATTCTGACTCGGCACCTTTTCACATCAAACTGCTTGTAAAGACTTGGTTTAGATCTCAATAGCGCAATTATGCAGCAATTTTGAAAAGTTGACAGAACTCCCTTTTAATTTTGCTCATGGAAAACTAACATCCATAAACAAGTAATGACACTAAACAGCACTTTCATTTCTTCAAGCCCGCAGCGAGAGTCACACGTATAATTTTATGAAACATCAGGTCTGGAAATATTGATTGTGCGTCTGACGGCTGTGCGTAACGCGGAATGTCTCCGTCACTAAGGCCGATACTGTAGAACCTGTAGAATTAAAGAGCTTTTACAATTCCAGAACTGTCTCTAGAACTTCACAGTCATGTTAAGTGGCATTCCAGCTGTGCAAAAGATTCTGTTCCTTTTACAAACTCAGATAACTAAGCCCGCAGTGAAGCACGGGATCTTTTCCAGCCTTTAATAAGTACATCATGTATCATATTCCTGACCCCACATTCCCTGGGAAGTCAAGTGTTTCGTTTGAATCAGACAGTGTCCGTTTGTTAGACACCGGTCAATATTTGTGGACTCTTTTAACGCACGTGTGGGGGGGTAATCAGACTGAGACTTCTGATTGTTCTCCACAGTGCTCTTCACACCTGTAAAGGGGAGACTTTCTAGACTCCTGCACCATCTGCCTTTGACCTCTGCCCTCTTTACTCAGTCCAGCCCTCTCAGTGAGGTTTGGGCACGTGACCATCCACGTAAAAGTTTCGCGTGACCTTGGGGAGGGTCAGCTCCATGCCGTCCAGCTCAGGTGTCAGAATGATCTGGCAACCCAGCCGTGAGTTCTCCTGCAGCATGGGGGCCATGTCCAACATGTCGTCCTCCCTTTGGAGTGTAAACAGTAGTTAGAACAACACATGGACAGAACTCAGACAAACAGTACTAGCAATCTACATACATTTGTAAACTACTGAGACTTCAGAAAGAAAATGCCTACAAATATGTGCATGTGCCTACACATCCTGACATTTATTTCAATTCTACTGTTTAAATCATGTATTTGAGTAAACCAGTGATCAGTGTTTAGCTACAAAGCTTGAATTAGTGGCATTTACAGGTTGGAAAATAGTTTCAGAGCTACAGTCAGTCACTGTGATTTTTTTTTTCTATGGTTTAAAATTTGATGTGTCTGCAGAAGTGCTGTAGATGAGGTTTTTTTTAGGTTTCTTAAAAAAATAACCCACACAAACATGTTCCCATTGTCTTTTTTATATTTTAATAGGAACATTTCTATACATTTTGTAAAGTGCAACATCTAGAATCACTAGTGAAAATTTCAAACCACAGTCATTTGGCAACCTCTTGATTTTTCCATAGCAATGGTGACGCCGTGAGTTGACCTTAACGCGGTGGGTGTCAGGGGGATTAAAATGGACCGTTACCTTTCTTCAGGTTCTGGAAGCTTATCATAGTAATCTTCGTTTACATAAACATGACACGTCGAACAAGCCAGGGATGCCTCACAGGCTCCTGAAAGTGAAGAAAATTATAAAATTAATATAAAAATGAAACCAGTACTGTTTTAAACATACCTACCCGCCTCCTTCAGAGGGACTGAAGTATTCGCTAAAGCAGGCATGGCCAAAGTCCGGCCCGGGGCCAGTGGCGGCCTGTGTTCAAATTTCCACCGGCCGCAAGCTTCTGTCATAAAATCAATAAAATGTGGTCCGCCAGCACAGTTAACCACAAAAAAATCAAAATACACACATACCAAAAAAAGCTATTTTGTATTCCACCAGAAGATGGCAGCAGTTTGTGGACGCCGCGTGACCCTTGTGTGACCACTTCCAGCCCATTTCTAAAATGGTGACTGTAACTAAAAAAAGGAAAGTTGACAGCGAGGGACACCGCTCCCAGGACAAGTGGAAATTGGAGTATTTTCAATCAAACCGGGTCTCGTTAACCCAACAAATTAAATATTAAAATCTAATTTGGTCTGGCAGTTTTTCCATTTTGTATTTTTAATCTGAATCTAAAATTTAAATAATTAAAAACCCAGCCTTTTTCATTTTTGACATCCGATTAAAATTCAATAAACATACTTTCATTTTTTGATTGTCAATTGAAAAACGAAAGAACGAGTGATACACGGATTCATCTAAGCCTCAATGTTTTGTACATCTGAATAAGATAACTGTTAGTGTTATTTTACTTGTTCACCTTTTGAATTTAGAAGTTTAAAGTGAGCATTTTTAATAGTGAATAATATGTAATGTTTCAAATGAACCTAGATATGTTTAATCTTCTCCATTTTATGTGGTCTTCAAATATGAAAGGCAGAGTGATTTTGGTTAAAAACAGGTTTAGATTTATTTGTGTTCTATGTGAAGAAATGAACAGTATGCCATCTGCAAAAAAAAATTCATCAAATAGTTCATTTACATTTAATGTTTATAGTTCAAAGAATGTCAGGCTGAATGATTGGCCCCCCACAGTTTGTGGGTTTGAATCCCAGGACCGCTAGTGGCACCACTGAGGCTCCCTTGAGAAGCATAACGCATGCTGGGTGCTATAGTGGGGGTAATCAAGAATTCTGTCAAAGTGGTGAGGTTGAGAGATGCAATTTTACACCACAAAATACTGCACACAATGACATCATTAAATGCTAGTTTTAGGCTGGAATGCCCCTCTAATCATTTTAACCTCATAGTCCACTAACGTACACACAAGCCGGACATTGTTTCTGTAAATACAGGGGCAGTGAAATCAAAATGCCCATCTTTGCTCCATAAGCGACTTTCAAGAACAAGAACAGGACGCGAAGGACAGCATTTGCAGGCAAATGTTTGGATGTAATTTTGCTTTGTATTCTGTTACAAGCGAAACTAAGGAAATCACTGCGGTACAGCTAGAGCTTACCTTCAAGTTCAATGCCATTTCTTTGTGCCAGGTAAAGGACATTGTCTCCAACTTTGGCTTTAACCGGGATCCTCTGTCCAGCTCGATCAACAAACACCACATTAACCCTATACCAGGAGACACATGGGGTAGAGGATGATGATATGTGGATATTTTTAAATACTACTAATATATATATATCTGTATAGCTGAAGTGACGCACACATCCTCATCAGTGTCCTCCATGTTAGAGGTGCCCTCCTCTCTCTGGTGTCGCGCTGAAAAGACAAACCACAGGGCTGGTAAACATCACAGAAATGAATCTACTAAAGACAACCACATCTCCTTAAGTGCTGTGCCTGGGTTCTTCCTGTTCTCCTAGCCAAACTCTCCTACTGAAATTCCAGCAGATACACAACACGTGACCAAGCGGCTTCTTCTCAGATTAAGGGTGTTAGCAGGGGAGCTTGTTCCACCTTTGCTGCAGCAATAGCCTGTACTCTCGTGGGAAGGTTTTACACTAGATTTTGGAACACAGCTATGAGGAGCTGGCTGCATTAAACCACAAGAACATTGGTAAGGTCAGGTACTGATTATTAGTTTTGGATCACAAACACCACTCCAAGTTTTTCCAAAGTTATTGGAAAGAGCTTCATCACTCCAGAGAAGCTTTACTCCTTCTTTAGCTGAGCACTGGCATCTGACCTGGTCACCTTAGACTCACGTGAAACTGCCTGAGTGCATCCCATTGTATTGGTGAGAACTTTTTAATGAAGGTTATGAAAGTGAATTAAGAAGTGTTTATGCAAGGAATGCCTGAGTAAGCAGTGAGTGTGTCTTAAAGGAGAAGTCCACCAATTGTTAAAAAATGGTTTGAATCACTCGTTCAAAGCAGTGTGACATGAAATACTTTTAGAGAAATGCTGAATCTGTAGTGGTGATTGGAACCAGACGAATTTAACACCCCTCAATGTTTACTCACAGAAAGCTATTATACGAACTGCCTAGAGACCGTGACGTTGCTTGATGATAGTTTTCAGATAAAGTTTACAACCTAATCCAACAATCAAACGAAAATGGTTTAAAGGCGTGAAAATAAAGGTGTGAAATTTGCAATGTAAACATTGTGGCATCTGGTTCCATTCCCCACCACTGTATCTCAACCACTGAGTTATGTGGGTATTTTGAAAAGTTGTTGGAGTTTCCCTTTAAAGTGGCTAGTCTCGATAGTTTGATATGTGCTGTAAATCTGGACAGATTACAGATCAGAATCACAACCAACAAACCCAAACGCATAAACCAAAACGGTGCAGAAGGGTTCTAGACTGCAGAACCAGGCAGAGGCGCGTGGGAAGGTTCGGTTGGACTCACTGATGGAGGTCTGCAGGCGCCTGTTGGGGGCGGAGTACAGCTCCAGCGCGGTTCGGGCCCGGCCCGGCCGCAGCGCGGTCCCGCTACACATGTTGAGACGGAAAATCGGACAGGCACTGCAGTCCGGAGACACAGAACCCAGTCTCACACCGAGAACCCGCACCGCCGCGGCCGCCGCCATGACGGGCTTACGGACACATGAGTCCCCGCGACCAATCAGAACACAGCATGGGATGACGACACAAGTAATCCACTAAATGGTCAAAAGTATTGGGACACCGCTTAATCACTGAACTCAGGTAGCCCCTTACTTCTAGTAAAGAGCAATCTTAATGCTTCAGCAGACCAAGACAATATGGACAACGCGGTGCTTCCAACTTTGTGGACCCAGTTTGGGGAAGACCCTTTTTATTCCAGCATGATTATGACCCAGTACACAAAGGCAGGTCTTTTCGTCCAACATCAGTGCCGGACCTCATAAATGCTCTACAGAACGAATGGGTACAAATTTCCACAAAAACACCAAAATCTTGTGGAAAGCCTTCCAAGAAGAGTGGAAGCTGTTTTAGCTGCAAAGGGGGACCAACTCCATATTAAACTCTATGGATTTGAATGCAGTGTCATTAAAGTCCCTGTTGGTGTAATGGTCAGGTGTTAAAAAAATAAAATATTATTCTTTTGTCATTTTCATTTGTACCATAAATAGTACATACATTTACAAGAAATGCCTTAGGAATGTATTCTTTGCAAAATACGTGTTTCATCGTTCACTTTCCGCCACTTGCTGTGTTCATGCGGTTTGATGTACCAAAACAGTCGTTACACTTTCATTAAGACTGATATGTATATGTAAATGCCCTCTGCTCTGATTGGCTGACCTCTATTGTGCCAAAGAAAGACACAAAAATAACAAATTATAAAACAAAATTATTTTTTTTGCTGCCATACATGTTTCCATTTCTGAGTGAAACATTGTTTATGTACTTCTTTTAACTATTTTATTTTTTTAAATAGTTTAATTAGTGTATTTTATTTCAAAAAGTGTGTGAAATGTGGTTTTACTTGATATGGGGCCTTTAACATCATAAAGTTGTAACCCTGTATCTGTTATTACTGTTCTACATTTGTGAATTATCATAAAGACAGGCTATTAATTGTCAATGTTACTTGGATTTTTACTCTAGTTAAAAAGGTATTTAATTGCAGATTTGAATAAATTATCTACATTCTGGCCTGATCTCACAGTAAAGTACTTTCTAATGACCTTGAGGCGGGTCTGCAGGTCATGTTGCTACTGCGCGCTATTTTTGCACAATTAATTATTGCTGTCTGCCTCAATCTTCGCATTTCTTTGCATTTTTTTCACACCTAACGACTCTGCTGCTAGAATACAGTATATCATGACACCGTATTGCTGTGTTGTTACTGCTCCTGTATGTTGTCTCGTCTTGTGAACGATTGTACTTTTGCTCTTGTGTATTTTTGCACTCTCTCTGTAGTCCTGTCCTGCTTGTGTAGTTGACCTTTGTCCTTTGTGGGTCTGTTTTTGTTCTATGTGCTGCTCCATGGTCCTCGAGGAATGTTGTTTCTGTTCACTGTGTCCTGTGTTTAAAATAAACACCCACTTGACTAGTTGTGGCTACCAGAGGGCGCCACAGGACAAATGATGAGTCTGAGAGGTGACTCGGGGTCATCTGCCTGTAGTGTCCCACTCTGGTCCAGGAGAGACAAGTGTTCTCTCCTTTTTCACACATATTTGCTCTCCTTGTCCAGCCCCTCGTCCATCCGTCACCTGTTTGACTGCTGAAGTCATAAACAGGCCAACTGCAAAGCTCTCATATGCAAATGCCTTTACAAATAAAGCACAGTTAATCTTGTCTTGCCATCTCTCGTGCACCCTACAGCAGATCAGTGAGTGCTCGCTGGCTTCCTGAGAGAGAAATGACAACTCAGACGGGTCTTTTGTCAGTACAGAACAAAAAATAGGTAATTAAAGCTTTCCTGTGCTCCTCCTGCCACCCGTTTACCTTCAGACCCAGCTGAAGTCATCACCAGTGCCATCTAACAGGACGGCTGTGTTTTCTCAGTTCCCACAGATCAGCTGCTTCTGAGGTTTAGGCTGAAGAAGCTGCATTTGTTTTTCGTGCCACAGGCCGAGCAGAGACTCCTCCACAGTCTCATGCAGATGGCAGCTGGAGATTACATGCGAGTTATCAACTAAGACTTTTCCAGTCCTGTATGTCAAACTGATATCATTCTCAGAAGTTTCCCCGCCAATTTCCGAGTATTGTTTTTTGAAAATATAAATTAAACAGACTCTGTAATTGTATTACTGCATGATAGCACTGCGAAAGGCAGGTTCTGTTTTCCTTATTCATACTGAAGCGTGCAAAAGTGTGCATACCCCAAGCTCAGGTCAGATTTATATATAGCTGGGAGTGAAAATCACATCTGCAGCAGAGAACAAGAACAGAGAGGAGAGAAAATCTTTTTCAGCACATTTTAATGTGTAGTTGTTTGCTCACGTTAATATATTCAGAGAAAAAAAACATAGAAGATAAAATGTTTTGATAACTAACTTTTTTGCAGGCCACATTTTGCAATATGTTAAATTCAGTAAATAAACAGCAATAGTGCCTTAAAATGTGTGAAGGGTCCAAAAGTGAAGACTGTCCAATAGGAAAAGAGCCATTTCTATTGGTCAGTCCTCAGCTAACTAGGAAAATAGGAAAACTGGTTTTATATTGCTTTATGTGTCTATCTATATATATATATATATGTATATATAGATATATACACACACACACACACAAACAAACATATCAGTGAACAGTCTGAAGTGTGACTGCGAATGAGAAGAGTAAAAAAGGG
>JBBPCX010000114.1:633583-650734 GCA_037974365.1 Hydrocynus forskahlii | reverse complement strand
GGGTAAAGGGAGAGAGAGAGAGAGAGAGAGAGAGAGAGAGAGAGAGAGAGAGAGAGAGAGAGAAAGAAAGGGAGAGAAAGGGAGAGAGAGAGTCAGTCAGAGAGAAAGACCAGCCCACTCTTTTTTGCAGCTCATATCCTGCCCCATCTGTGTCAGTTGCGCTCCTCAAGCAGTGTAGCGTCTCATTCAGTCACTCTCTCCCTCTCTCTTACTGGATCTGCTCCTGGACTCTCTGCTCTGTGGTAAGTTCCAGGATTTCTTGATTCCTTCTCCATTCTTCATAACCAGGTGTTGGTGCAGGGCAGTAAACGCTGTCAACAGAGGTGTTGCTTGGTATTATATTGCAGCGTTTAAACATGGAGACGTTCTGTTTGTCCAGGTAACTGCCCATTCCCATTTGGTAGAGGTGGATGTTAACTGGTTCTGTGTGACAAGTTTCATTCCAAAATGCTGTATATCTATTAGTAAATGGATATGAGTGTATGAGATAGAATTATAGCTGATGTGTTATGGAACACATTTTATTTTCTCTGATAAAGGTTGTGTGTTACTTATAATACAGCGCTGATATTTACAGTATGTGTGAAGTCCACTCTCTCAGTATGGAAAAAGGATCATTCTTGTGAGCACATTCTGGAACGCAACCCTTCTTTTACTCGGTTCCATGTACTTCTGTCTAAATATATTTGTATGGAAAACAGTCTACATTTCCCTCAGTGCTGTTTCAGTCCTTATGATTAATTTAGTTATTTTCTGGACTATGCTGTTGCTCACACCTCTCACTTTAGAACTTTATTATCTTATTTTAGACCCAAAAAGAGAAGAACAGAGCCTAACAACCCACATTAACTACGCCGGATGCACTAAAATGTTCCCGTGCAGTTCAATATGGAACTCCGTACAGGAAGGGTTTTTGGATCTGATGGTTTTTTAGCTCTTCTCCCTACTGGTATTCATCCAGATGCATACCCAACAGTAAATTAATGCCAGAATCTCTTTAACTTCCAAATCCCAACCAAGGCTCTGTAGCTGCAGTGCCGTTGTGGTAGGTTTATTTATTTGTTCTCAGAGTTTGTCTGGAATGTGAGACGCTCTCAAGGATAGTTTCACACATGTGCAGGCTGTAACACAGCTATATCTATGAGGATGGTAATGAATCAAGATTTGCATGAAATCACTCTCTTTTCCCAACACTTCCTAATGTCAGCGCATGCATGCATTGTTCTGCCTCTTCATGCACTGAACATCACCCGCTGTAACAAGAGACTTCAAACTGGTACCATGTGTGTGAGTAAGGCAGTGGAGTGGAGAGGAAAAACATTCCTAAACTTCCAGTGAAATGCATTTTACATAGAGAAGCATGATCTGAATAACATGGGATCTAAAAATGGATTCAGAATGTTGCAATGAAGAATGCTGCAATGAAGAAGGCGCCATACGTTTCAGATTAAGATCTTTCAGTAGACAGAAGCTAAAGATCACACAATACCCAACAAATACATGTTTAATCAGATTAAAATTAATAATGTGAACTAATTAAGATTTTTCATTTGGGATTTAGATAGCCCTCCTATTGTAAACAGTTCACTGGAAAAATAATGAATTAAAAAAATACAGTGTAATATAAACCTCATTTAATTGTTCTCTGCATTAACATCAGTCTTTGTTTTGGCTTCTCAGGGTTTTGGATTCCCTGAGTGGACGCAGGACGCAGCACTACTCACTCGCCCACTCTAGTGGTACACGAATGGACTACAGTTCTAAGTTCTAAGCCACTGGAAACTCTGAGGGAGGAAAAAACTGAAGCTCCACCGTTTGCTTTTAACTCCCTTTGCCCTTCCCTGGCTTGTGGACCATGCCCAGCCAAAGGACTACTAGATAGCAGTGAAAAAGCACGCCGTGCTAGTTGAGGAAAAGTTTGTCGCCCCTGAAGAGTCATGGAAGGACCTCACACAGTGACCTCCACAACTGTGGCCCCCATTGTTGCCTCCTCCGTGTACCAGGAGTACCAAAACCCTGATGTCATTAAGATTCACTACAATCACACAGGGAAGCTAAATCAGGACAAATACAAGGACGGCCTCAAACCGGAGGCCATCACCTTCATCCTGATTTGTATGTTCATTGTGCTGGAGAATGCCATCGTGCTTGTGGCTATCTGGAAGAACAAGAAATTTCACATGCCCATGTACTACCTACTGGGCAACTTGACTCTGTCGGACCTGCTGGCGGGCTTCACCTACATGCTCAATCTCTTGATGTCAGGCCCCAACACCCTCAAGCTGACGCCTCTGCTGTGGTTCTTAAGGGAGGGAGGGGTGTTCATCACGCTGGCCGCTTCCGTGATCAGCCTCTTGGCCATCGCCATCGAACGCCACGTCACCATGGTGAAGATGAAACCCTACCATGGCACCAAGCGCAACCGCATGTTTGGGCTCATCGGAGCGAGCTGGGCGGTGTCTATCCTCCTAGGTATCCTGCCCATCATGGGCTGGAACTGCATTGGCGTTCTGGAGCTCTGCTCCACCGTTTTGCCGCTCTACTCCAAGTACTACGTGCTGTTTTGCGTGTCCGTCTTCATCAGCATACTGCTGTCCATCGTGGTGCTGTATGGTCGAATCTTCCACACGGTCAAGGTCAACACAAAGAAGCTGGGCAGCCTGCAGCGCAAGGGGCTCGCCCGCCGCTCCCAGAAGTACATGGCCCTTCTGAAGACTGTGACCATTGTGCTAGGTGTCTTCATCGCCTGCTGGCTGCCTCTCTTCGTGCTCCTGCTGATGGACTTCGTATGCCAGACCAATAAATGCAGCATCCTCTTCAAGGCTGACTACTTCCTGGGCTTAGCCATGATCAATTCTCTGATCAACCCCATCATCTACACACTGACCAGCAAGGACATGCGCAAGGCCATCATCAAGTTGCTCTGCCGCCGCTGCCTCATCACCGAAGATGGACAGGTGAAGAAGATCGGGGTGCCCTTCCTGGAATGCAGCTTCACCAAAACCGAAGTGCCTCATCACCGTGGCCTGGAGACGACCATCTCATCGGGTAACGGCACATCCTCGCCGATTAGAGTCATCTACCCAAAAATCAAATCTGTCAAACTGTAAGCGTCTCAACAGGTGTCAGACCCTTTACTGCACCACAGAAAACATCAAACGTGTGGGAGCAACTTTGATCAAAACTTTGAATGATGAGAATGAGCGATACTTGCAAGCATGCGAGCACGGCATCAGCTCACGATCACTCAGAATCTTGCCAGGTGGTATCGTGTGGTGTCAGTTTGTTTACTGCACCAGACAACACCCCAAGCCTACTGGCACAGCCTTTGTTTGAGCGTTCAGAGAACGAGTCACCCTCATTAGCACACAAGCACAGGCAAAGCTATCGCTCTGGTGCGAGTTCGCTGAGTAATCAGTTATTAAGTCTGAGCACTAATTAACAACAGTCATAAGGTGTCAGACAGATCATAGCATGAGAAACTGTAGCACGAGTTCCTTTCCCACAATGAGGAACAGTTCAAGCCCGTCCAGGCTGCTGGGACCAAAAATGACCATCAGGTCAGAACTGTGGGTTCTGAAATACCAAAGTCCAAATCAGGCCACCACAACAGAAACCTTCAAGTCATGCGTCCTCAGATACAAGAAGATGAAACCCAAAGAAACTGTGCTAGACACCCCAAAACAAAAATGACAATCTCTGTAAATCTGGACATCGCTGGCTCGAAAATTCCAGATAACAAGAAACTGATCAAGAAACAGAACTGAATAAGAAGGTCAAGTTATGTGTTAACCGCTAAAGCAGTTAAGAACTTTTGTGCAGATGCAGCAGTGACCACAATGCCAGTGGAGGACAGAGCCATAATGAAGTGATTCCTTAAGAGTGAAAACTCTTATAAGCACTTCAAAATGAACTTGCATAACTTGCCAGTTTTTTTGCGTGGGTCATAATGCTGCAATTTGCATCAACATGTTGCATTATAAGTCATGACAGGACACGGCACCCTGGTGATGCAAAAACCTCTCAAAGTGGAGTTACAAGGCATGCACGATACTTTGCACTGTAAATACTCCGCATACCGCTGACAATCATCAAATGTATGGTTTCGTTTCCTGAATGTATGTACTGTATGTGGCACTGTGGACAGCTGTTTGCCTTTGTAACACGTTTTATCACAAATATGCATTATGTACATTGTCTTTTCTATGTGTAAAATATTTTCAGATGTTTGTTAAACATATTTTTTTTATGTGAATTTGAACTGAATTTAAGTTATGTGCTTTTTTTATATTCTGGTCAACACTTTAAAAATAATAATAATTGTAAAGAAAATAAACATCATCGAGGGAGCAGAACTGCCTTCAGTACTTCGGTGTCATAATAAGTATTATGTATATATATATATGTATATATATATATATATATATATATATGAAGATACAAACATTTATAGGTTTATAGAGCTTGTATGGTTTTAGATTTTTTTATTAGAATGATTAGAAGTTTACACCTTTTACAGGAAAATTTTAGTTCAGAGATATGTGTGTTTTGCACTAGCCTTTAAAACAGTACAAGCTGCTTTATTACAACCATTCTAACTAAGAAGAGGCACAAAACACTATCAAGGTAATCAAAATCATTAAAACATGCACAATGCATGTAGACTTATATAACCTAGAAGTGTAAACTTCTAATCATTGTAATAAAAATTATTAAAAAAACAAAACATACAAGCTCTATAAACCTATGAGAGGGAAAAAAACAGAAATGAACAAAAACACTCTGGGACGCCTTAAACTTGTCTTGTTCAGTTTGCTCTTCAAAATAAAAAGTCCACAAAAATAAACTCAAATTCTCAATAATAATACAAACAACTCACCCAGATTAAGTGATAAGAATAATAACCGATAAAAATGAAGGGACTATAACAATTATTTTAGTGCAGGGCTTTCACTGAAGATGCCTGCATTTTTCTGCTATTTTTTTTTTTACTATGCAACCTACTTTTTGTGCATATTTATAGATAACAGTATGTCATCCAGCTTCAGAAACCACAAATAGTGAGTCTATTTGAATTTGAATCATGTGTGCAATGGTTTATCCATGGAGTTTAACATAAACTCCCATGACTTTCTAGCTACAGTAGCTTCATAGCTCCGGTTCAAAACTACAGAAGAAGACTTGTCACGGGTGACTGATTACATTTGGAGTTAAGTTTGATTTGGAGTTAACTACAGCTTTAAAGGCCATGATGACATTTACTGCTCTGAAACCACACATTTCTATTTGATAGAAAGTAAAATGTTAGTGAGAGTGAAATGAGTACACCTGTGTGTGTCCGTGTGTGTGTGCGTGCGTGCGCGTGTGTGTGTGTGTGTGTGTGTGTGTGTGTGTGTGTGTGTGTCTGAACCTTACAGCAGTGAAAGGTTTAACAGTTGAAGTGCAGCCCCCTCGTCTGTACATCTGGTAATGGCATTGCCCTACATACCGCACTGTCTGCAAACTGCAGAGGCTTTGACTGGAAAAGGATAAAAACGGATATTCAGCACAATGTTAGTGAAAGTGAAGTGTGTGCATGTGCAGATGTGTATCTGTATGTCTTTTTTCTCCCATTTTAAGTGGGTTAAAGGTAGTTACATACATTGTTTAAATAAGTATATTCAATATTCATAAAATATATGATTGAAGTTGATCAGATTAAATTGGAATCTGATGAACTACCAACAACCAAAAACTCACTAAGCAAAAGACTCATTTAAATATTGATATTTATATATAATAGTTTTTATAAAATATTAAAATATTATTCATACATATAAAATATTATACATACATCTATATATTTACATTTTTTAACTATTATATATATATATATATATATATATATATATAAATGTCAATGTTTAAATTAGTCTTTTGTTTAGTGAGTTTTTGGTCCTTGGTAGTCCAAAAAATAATTAAAAAAAATAAGAGCCCACTGCAAAAGGTTTTATTTTTTATAGCTGCAAGTATTGAACTGAACAGCTTTGCCTTAGTTTTTAAGAACTGCTGACAATTTTTCTCCTTATTTCCAAATAAAATATTGTTCCTTAAAGCAGCATTTTAAAGGAAATGACAAAACATCAGAATAAGAGAAATTATGCAGCGTTTACAGAACTTGAATGACTGAAAGAAAATAAATCTCTTTTTCACTCTTAAACAAAATGGCAATAATTACCTTTGACAAACTTCTAGTAGTGTTTTACCATCCAACTGGTCTCATTGTGAGAGTGTCGATTACAGCAGTGTTTTTATACTTTTCCTCATTAAATAAGATGTGATTCAGGTGATCACTAATCAGTCCCTCGTAAAGCAGAATGAGGTGCTTGTGCAGGAATTTAACAGAAACTGGCATGGACTGGTTTCATACTCATAGAGATGCAGATTTAAAAATTAATTGCAGTGGACACTTATTTTTTTCCAGTGCTGTATATATTTGCATTGTAATTGATTATTTGCGAATGACAGACCACTCAATGTAAACAGCACACTAGAATCACCACACATTTCAGAATTGTCCCTTTCAGCTATTTGTGCCAAACACTATGACTGGCTGGTTTGCAGTTCGCCAAATGACACTTAAGCCGGTAGTTTCTAAAACCTACACATCATGGTTTAGGAAACCCTATGGTTCCTCATCGCTTCAAATTCTCACAGGTTTCATTATGTGAGTACTCTCGGTTTGTGTTTAACAGGAAAAACCAAGTCTTGAATCTTCCTCCTTGGCGTTTTTTCCGTATTTTCAACTTCAGCTGTATTTCAGGCATTCATTTTGACTAGCTGATTGCTTCCAACAGCGCCAGCTAGTGGATTCATGTCCATACTACGCCATGTGATAACTTGTTACATTTCCTCCGTTCTAATTTTGATGAATCTGTAGTTCTCTAAAGGACACTATCTTGACTTTTATTCCAATATACCTTTTCTGATCTGTGTTTATTCAGTTCCATGCCATGAATGTTGAGTTTCCGATTCCAGTTTGGGTTTATTTTCATTCTGCCCTGTTGGTTCCGCGCATGGACTTTGATCGTGCACATTGGAGCGCTAGCATAAGACAAAAACTGAGCATCCCAACTTCAAGTGAATATTTCTCAGTTCTGGCCAGCTCAGGTGAAGTGCGTTCCTTTCAGCTCAACAGCACTGCGATGCAGAACAGTGTAGACCCACATTTCTGATTCTTTTTGATGAGTAAACGGAAGAGGAATAGTTGAGGTGCAGAATAGAAGGTGCCCCCATTGCAAACCTCATTTCAGCTCAGTTTTTCCCCTGTTTACCCGTAAAAGCAGTCGCAAACACGCGCTCCAGTGACCACGTACGCTTCTTAGAACTAGGCACACACACACACACACCAAACCAAGGCCTTCTGCCCCGAAGCGACCACAGGCATGAGGCTGAGGTGTGGGAAACACGCGTTCGTCGGCCCCCGCACAGGCTGCCACCCGGCGCGAAACGCA
Organism: Hydrocynus forskahlii; assembly: GCA_037974365.1. NCBI lineage: Eukaryota > Metazoa > Chordata > Actinopteri > Characiformes > Alestidae > Hydrocynus > Hydrocynus forskahlii. Next base: position 643,241 of record JBBPCX010000114.1, on the reverse strand, counting down.
GAATCAAAACAGAAGCAAAAGTGGTAAAACTTAGTTTAGTTTTCACGTCACTGAAAGCCCTTTCACAGCACTGGTGCTTGTTTGGATGCATATTCACACGCGTCCACACTCTCCCATACATCAGATCGATCATCAGAAGCAGATGTTCCAGGGGTTCTAAAGGGTAAATGACTCACGGAGGCGCAGGAACTGTGGTTCTTTTTTTCCGCGCCTAGTAGGTTAAAGAGTTTACCAAGACTTTCTGGACAAATATTATAGATCCGATTTACACAGTTACCCCACTTATCTCAAATGTGCTTCTCCAAATGAGACTAGATAAAACCATGTCGGGTTCTGAAATAGACTCGCTTGTGTGGTTTATGACACTTTTTTTTTTTTTTGCATGGACTAAACACGTGTGCGTGTGTTAAAAAAGTATTTTATTCGGTTTTCAGGGTTCCTGCATTAGGCAACAAGTGTCTGAGGTAATTATGTTGGGTTATACTAGATGACCACTCATCAGTAATACCTTGTAAAGCTAGTCCATGCAAATGTGCACCATGTCAGTGAGCCCGTTCGTCATGAGACGTTCACGCAGTGTAAAGGAGAGGCCTACGGTGTAATAAACAAGAGAAGATGGTAAATAAATGTGTTGACATGACAGAGACGGCATGTAAAAAGCACCTTGAAGAGTGGAATGACTTTTTTTTTCACTCTTGCGTTCCCACCTCTCTGTGCATGTACCTACTTGCTGACAAAAGGAATTTGCAATTAGTCATTTATAATTATCGAAATGGGTTCATGGTCTGAAAAAAATAACTCATTGGCCCCGAGCGAATGAAGACAGGTGCACGTCTGGAAGGCACACAGAATCAAAGCTCAGTGTGACGTGAAGACAGAGGAGCGGCACGAAGAGGCTACAGCAGCTGTACTTTCAAACCTGACTCCAACGATACGCCTGTTGAGTCAGAACTCAGTCTGAACCAACAGGTGCTGTGGTTACATTTGTCAGACTCATGCGAGAACACTGATCTATACTCAACATCTCTAATCATCTCTTTTTAATTAAGAGCTCTTTTAATCTTAAAAAAGATCAAATATTATACGGCCTCATGCAACATGACATATTTATACAGCTGTTAACATCCAAACCCACCAGGGAAAACTGGTGCAAATATGTTTTCTTTGGGGACTATTTTGCCTCACAACACCCTGCATATATCCCTCCACCATGAATGGATTGTAAACGTATATTTTAGTCAAAAACGTCTCAAACAACGCCTCATGAATCAGGCAGTGGTTTGCATTGAAAAAAATCAGTGGAATTCTGTTTTAAAAAGTGGACAAGATTTCAAATTAAACTGTATTTTAGACAAGTTTAGAGGAGCACCTACCAAAACAGCCATAAAGCGGCACCAAAACTTTCAGCATCATTAAATGATTAAGATGTAAACAAAGAGCTGTATGGTGTGAAATTCTCTGTTTAGAGACTCTGAGTCAGAATTGCTCACAGCAGTGATGATGGGAACCAGACATCTGAGAAGTGTATCAGTTCATGGTGGACAGGGGCAAAATAGTCCCCAAATAAAACCTATTTGTCATCATTAACATTACATATTAAAACTCAAAAAGCAGACAGAGGTTCACTGGACATTTTGGATTGGAAAAAAAAGTCTATATTTCTGTCTATATTTCCATTCAGAACCACAGTAAAGAAATCTGAGTCATTGAGTTTCACTAGAATAAACACATCATGTCACAGTAAACCACTCTGAATTAAACTGTTGAAATCTGAACCACTGAATGGTGCTGAAATGTTGACAAATCGATGGAGCTGACTTCTTATCTCCAAATCTCAAGACTCATCTATTCAGAGAGAACCGCCTCTTGTGATGCACTATTGTAAATCACACTTGCTCTTCTTATTAAGCTTCCATCTTCTTGCACTGCTCCCTATTTAAAGATCTAACACTTAAGACTCTCATCTGGCTCTCCCACTGTCCTGAAGCTTGGATTCAATTTGCTTTTGGATAAAAGTACACTATATGGATGAAAGTATTAGGACGCATGCCCATTACATCAACAGGGACTTTAATGACATTGCATTCAAATCCTATAGTGACATCTGGTGGTCAGATACAGTAGTGACATCTAGATACAATAATCGTACAGTAAACCCGTGTCAGCATTTTACAGAGGCACGTTCAGGAAAAATTCAGCATAATTTATCTGGGGCAGATTTTATGGTCATTATGTATACACTTTACTTTTTTACAAGCTACCGGCCTAATGCAGTATGTGCCTAATAATGCATTTGTGCAATTCACTGCAGCCAGGGATGCAGAGGACAGACAGGCTGCCTTAAAGATGACGTAATGCGCTTGAGAATTTAAAGATGACGTAATGCGTTTGCAAACGGTCTACGCAGGGATATAGTCTGTGCAAAAGTCTGCTAAACACGACTGCACACATTCGGTGTGATAGCACTGCTTTAAAAATGTTAACAATGAATTATTACGCTTTTAGATGATTTTGACAGTGCCAGAAGAATAAAGGAGCCGTGTCAGATTACGTGCAGGCCGTCAGATGTGCCAGTTAGAAGCACTACTCTGCAATTGCTGAAATTATTGAAATCTGACGAAGTTACTAAATCGATTCTTTCGAACCTTTCATTGAATTGAATCAAACGTCCGAGTCAATGATTCATTGGCTGGCACTGGCTCTGCCACCTTGCTTCAACTTAAAGGGAAATTCCCTCCGTTTTCATAACCTCTGCATAAATTCAATCTTGAGGATGTGAACAAAGTCACTCAGAGTGGTCCGGTGTGAGATGCTTCGTTTTACAGAACAACACCAAACCAGAATTGCTCATAGTTGTGGTGATAGGAACCAGACGTCCAAAAATAGTAAATGCCTTTAAAACTTATCCCACCAAAAGTTATGATGCAAACTTTTCATGAATGCTCTACCTGATGCCCGAGACACTGTTTTACAAGAAATAAGATTCAGGCCTGAATGCATTCTTAAAAATGCAACCGAGGCAGAGGGGCACACGCAGGGCATTGTATTAGAATCAGAATCAAAACTTAATTGACCCTGGAGGAAATTACTTATGTGATGACTGCACAGAGAGAATAACGATATAAAATATAAAGTCTTAATAAATCCAATAAAAACATGTAGAAATGCTATATGCACAAATGCTGGGTACAAATACAATAGACCAGTAACTTACAGTTAAGTGAATTACTAATAACACAAATAGTGGTTTGCAGTATGTTGTTGCAGGTAGCAGAGATCAGTAGTATAAATGTAATATAGACAAAAGCGGTGATCTTTTTTCATGGTAAGACTATTGCAGATAATAAGATATTGCACATAATGAAATTATTTGAAATTATTTCAAAGCCAAAGTCAAAGTCAAAGTGAACTTTGTCATCTCAATCATATACAAGTATACAAAGAGACAAATGACAAAGCTCAGTTTCCAGTGTACATATAGTTAGAACCCATTTAGATAACTTCACATGATAAGACTACTGCACATAAAAATAAATTACACATAATTATCCTGTTTTGGCACCCGATAAGAACAGAGCACAGTATTGCACATGGTAGACTGTTGCACATCATTGCAAGGTGATAATGCACATAGTGACACACATGATGATAGTAGTGATTAAAACCTGGTAAGAAATAGCACAACAAAGTAGCAACAGGCTATTGCACAGATTCTTGTATGTAGGGCAAAATAGCCACCAAAGTAAGACTGTGTTTCCAGATTTACCTCTTTTTATCTTTATCAGCATATAAAAAAGACGTGTTCGTTCACTGATTATTTCTGAAGGTAGATACATTAGCTATATTTGCATTGTAGACACCCCTGGTTTCATTCACCACCACTGAGTTCAACACGACGCAAATTTCACAACACTAAATGACATCATGCATCTCAACAACTGAGTCATGCAGAATTCGTGACTGATTAAATTAATCTTTACTTCTTTTCTGTTTTAGTACATTCACTAAGTCCTTGCGAATAGGTTCATTTTTAAAAGCTTTGAACATTTTAGAGTTTTTTAATAATAAAAAAAACAGTATGGAAAAAACGATGCGTTCAGGCTTGCGAGTCGACTCACTTGAAAGAGTCACTCAAAAAGAGCGATTCGTTCGTGAATCGACCATCACTGGTCGGTCCCAATGCTTAGTCATGGTGACTTACTGCTTTCTCTCTCTCTCTTTCTCTTTCTCTCTTGCCCTCCCTCCCTCCTTCTTTCCTTCCTCCTCTCTCTCCCTCATGAGGCCTGTAGTCAACACTGCGAGACTTCACCCTCTCAGGACGAGTGAGTAATGCTGCTCTACAACGTTTGCAAAAAGAAAACAGTTGCTGCTGTGCATTTTCTTTGCATCCCACTTGACTTTTCGCGTTAAGGCTGTGGGGTTCAGCGTCAACTCCGACGCTGATTTCTGTAGCATCTTCGTGGGATGGAGAAGTGTGTGAAAGTAACGACACACTGAATGGAGCAGCTGTCTTAATGCAAAGCCCTGAAGGAGAGCTTGCATGCAGAGAGTGCTTGCAGGGAACCCGTTCTGGTTCCAGCTCTGCCATCTAGTTTATCTGGTGCACTATTCTGTGTAGGGTTTACATAAGGATCAAGCTGGGAAACTGTTCTGATTCCACCTCTGCAATCTAGTTTATGTTTGGTGCACTGGTGTGTGCAGCGTTTACATAAGGATCAAGCTGGGAAACTGTTCTAGTTCCAGCTCTGCAATCTAGTTTAAGGTGGTGCACTGTTCTGTGCAAGGTTTATTTAAGGTTCTGCTTCTCTCTTTGGGAACACAGCGTGCTGTAAGGTTAGTTAACCCAGCCTGCGATGAGTCACCACCACAGGCTCCCTGCCAGAAACACTTTTTCATGTTTTCGCTTTGTTTGAATGTGACTTTTGCTGGGGCTGGATCGTAAACACATCCTGCCCTGACACAGTAAAACAGGGCACTGAATAATTCACACGGGGTTCTTGGGGGTTAACAAGTGAAAGACGATCGTCTAAAGTTTCCCAGCCAGGTGAGGACAGGCTTTTACTCACTTTTTAACATCTAAACCATTACTGATTTTAAGGATCTTGGTGCTGTTGTTGTTCACCTGACTCGCAGCAGTTTAACAAACCGTGGATCAAAACAAGGTGCGTTTCTTTAAAATGTTTCTACAATGCGCTTTTTTAATTATTAAAGAGTGAAAGTTTCACGAAATAGGGTTGATAGTCTGCTTCTAGTAACGGCTCCTGGTTGAACAATGTTTAAAAATTCGTTTACAAATCGGCAATTTATACGGTCTTCGGGAGTAATTTACAGCCGGTGCTGCGTGACTTTTCCCCTCGCACATGTTCGAACTCTAGCCCGCGGATTTGAGGCCGCGTTTGTTCTTGAACCCTTTTCTCGACTTGTTTACCACTTCTTTGCGTCTCTCAGGCAGAAAAGGAAGCGATAGAAGGTCAAGCCAGCCTTCAGCGCTTGAGGGTAAGTGAAAGTGGTCTGAAAATCGCTTTAGGCGACGAGGAAGCGTCTGGGTCGAAAGTCTCCCCAGCTTTAGCATAACAGCTAAACAGCACCACTGTGTTTTCCTGAGCTGGCAAACAGTTGTTTTCCCTTTTAACCGCTTTTTGAGTAAAAAAAAAACACATCAATTGCTCTTTACCGTGTAAAACCTTGAGGTCCATATCTAATGTTGCAATAGTGTGTTGTTTGTGCCAAAAAGAGTGATGATTCATGTGTACAGGGTTGTTTTAAGTGTGCTGTCCCTCTGAGGGCAGTCTGGGCTGAGACTCTCTCTGTCAGGTAAATATATAAAACACACAGGCAAACGTGTTGTCCATGACAGGACAAAAACGAACTTGAAAACATCGGGGGGGGGGAGAGAGTGAGTGTGGTCACGATGACTGGTGCAAGTCGGACCTGATTGAAACTACCACCTCCTCTGTGTGCGTCACTTGTTTTAAATAACAGCATGTCTCAGTTTCTTTCACTCTTCTCTGCAGCACAACACCAAAGGTGCCTCATGCCCATGGATCCTGATAAGTAGCTGAGCTTCAGGCACATTTCTCCACGCGGCTAAACTATAAATATATAGAGGTCTCTCCTAGTTTGTGTGACGTTATGTTGTCAGTTTGGTTTGATCAGTGGTTTGATCTTAAGCTTAGTGCAATGTTCTGACCAAGTGTTATTTATGCAGAGGAATGTGAGGACAGAACGTCTGTGATTTCAGTCTGCTGATCGTAAATCTCTTTCTCTCTCCCTCTCCCTCTCCCTCTCTCCTGCTCTCTCCCGCTCTTTTTTTTTCCATAGGTCTTTGAGCAACCAGTGGATGAAAACAGATTCCAGGGCACTGCCCTTTCTGAGTCCTGCAGTCCTGGAGGGATCAGCTGCGTAAAGAGCTTGTTTTCCTGGAGGAGGTTGACAGTGCGGACTAAATATCCCCCTGGCACCTTTCGCACGCTCGCTGACCTGAATATCTGTAATCTTGCAGTCTGTCAACGCGGCTCGGTTTTACAAGCGGAGGTGAAACTGTGACTTTTAACCCCTAAAAAAAACCATTCGCTGCTATAAGAGGAAATGGTCTTTCCATGCCATTTTTTGAATGAGTGTAAAAGAAGCTTGTGAGGTGAACATTACTAATCAGATGCTCATGTGTTTTTCCTATTTGTCAGGAGGACTTCGGCTGTAGACACTCCTTTTAAAAGACAGCGTTTTCGTACTGGGCCAGACCCTTTTCAGAGGAAAGTGCTGGCTGTATTGAGATTGACAGTGGCATTTGCATGTGAGCTTCAGTCCCTCTACCTGATGTTTTTCCCCCTCTGTACTCGAAGTCTCTGCTGTTGCCACCAATGTGACTGCTACAACAGAAACCAGATTCCTTTCCTCTGAAGCTGGTTCACCTGAGACTGTAGGGCGCTCCTCCGGCTTGACGGCCCTCATGTAACAGCAAGATGTTTGTATTTTGAAGAAGAACGTAAGTGGGTCATGCTGGTCTTTGTAATAAAGATGTATCTCGTGTTGCTTTGAGGTATCAAATGAACTGTACGTTGTATGTTGACATGGAGGCGACTCGTGGACTATATCTTGCATCAGTCAGTGTGTACAGAAGAAGAAGCCGGCTCTTGGCTCTGAAGAGTTTGTAAAACGGAAAAGGAAAAGGAAAGATTTGCTTTCTGAATGCCGTGCCTGGGTTTCCGAATTGGAAGATAACTTGGGCTGAGGCTCTTGGGACAGAGTGCAGAAACAGAGAAGAGCTTCATCGTTCAGCTGCACACTTGTTTCCCATCCGGCCCTGAGCTGGCGAGTGAAGATGCGAGCTCCAGGCGGGAGCCGCCGGTGAGAATGTACGCAGCTTCAGGAATGACGGAGTGCAAGGCGGAGGTGACGCCGTCCACACGCAATGGTCATCGCGTCTTCAGCTACACGCTGGAGAGCCACACGGCCGCCGCCTTCGCCATCATGAACGAGCTGCGGCTCGAGCGGCAGCTGTGCGACGTCACGCTGCGGGTCAAGTACAATGACCTGGAGGCCGTGGACTTCGTGGCGCACAAGGTAGTGCTGGCGTCCTCCTCGCCCGTCTTCAGGGCCATGTTCACCAACGGGCTGAAAGAGTGCGGCATGGAGGTGGTGCCCATCGAGGGGATCCACCCGCGGGTAAGTGAGCCGCTGCTGTGGGGCAGGGACCGGGTGAGCCTTCTCACTCTGTGGGCTTTAGAGACTCTTGCAGGAATGATTAGAAATCTGCGAGAAATTTTGTGTCATTCCTTGCTGCAGCTCATTGGAGACATTTTAACCACTGGAACTGGTCGTAAATGGCAAAAATCTAGAAAAGTTCAGTTTCACTAAATCATAAAGTGTCAAATTATAGATCTATTAAGTGATGAGAATTTCATAGAGTGAATGTTTAGTTTGCTTGTCCAGCACTTGTCATGATTGGCTTTCAGTGTGGTTCTTCATATTGAAACGATAAAGTTTCTAATTACCATTCAGTTAAGCATTTTTAAATGTTTTTTGAAAAGTAAATCGAAGCCAGAGTAAAAGTGTAATAATGGTTATGAAGAATGCACTTAGTTGTAGAATTGGCCTTCAGCCCAGTGTGCTCTGAATTTTGATTTTTTTTCCCCAGAATTTTGGTGGTTTCTAAAGTTTTGTTTTTCCACTGCATCTGGTAAATTACCTCAAAACGCTTCATGGGAGGAAGCTAGTTGGAGAACCTAGTGGGGAAATGTACTTAATACAAATTACATCTTTATTACTTCATTCTTCCGTGGAAATAAGGCACAGACAAGAATGAATCTCAACCTGTGTTCAGAAAATCAATCCAGGATTTTTACAGGGGTTGTGAAAATGAGCGTCTCTGTCCTCAGCCTCACCTTTCAGTACTTTATTGGTTTGTTTGGGGGATGGAATGTGTAAATTGCACTTTTGACCCAACCACTGCGATAAGTAAAGCAAGAAATGAGACGTGACATTTTGCATGCAGTGACTTCACACCGTATCCTTAAAATGCGCCCTTGGCCAGCTTTAAAACTGATTTGATCTGTCTCGGTCTGGTCAGATTTTTCCATGAAAACGAGAGGCTTTTGCAGCACTGAGCGGTTTCTTCATATTGAGGCTCACACTCCACAGCCCAGCTACCCTCACTATCACAACCCAGTCATTATCGGGATTCGCTGAATATACTCATCTGTTTTACACACTCAGGCACTCATTACAGCTCCACCAGTGGAATTACTGTGATGTCCTTCGAATCGGACAGCTGGGTTTGCTCTCAAGATTGGATTTGATCAGAACTACTTAACAGGCCAGGCGGAGCAATTGATGTGTTGAGCCATTAACTCTGTACTCAGACTAATGATTGCAAGGAGGTGTCGATAAGGATATGAGGAACAGGGTCTTCCATTTTTTCCCCCCTTTATTATGTCTGGTGTATCCAGATCAGGAACAACAATTGAGGCATAGTGTTCTATTGCCTCATTTTATTACACAGATAAAACAAGAGATTGCAAGGCAGCTGCTGGTAATTGGGAAGTCATCATTTCACAATGTCAGCAATTAAGCTCTCAGACTGCAGTCTCCCGCAAACACCTAAGTCACGCCTGCTCATGTGTTTGTGGCCTGCGTGCCAAGGGTATTGTCTAATTGCTCTGTGCTGTCCGACAGGTCATGGGCCGCCTGATAGAGTTTGCATACACAGCGAGCATCTCCGTCGGGGAGAAGTGTGTGATCCACGTGATGAACGGTGCGGTGATGTATCAGATTGACAGCGTGGTAAAGGCGTGCTGCGACTTCCTGGTGCAGCAGCTGGACCCCAGCAACGCCATCGGCATCGCCAACTTTGCCGAGCAGATCAGCTGCACCGAGCTGCACCAGAAGGCCCGCGAGTACATCTACATGAACTTCAGCCAGGTTAGACCCTCAGCTTTCATTCAGATAATAAAAATTAGACACAGTGGTGTCTTTATTGGCACATACTAATCAGATAACTCCAGAAAGTTCGATTTTGGTCCTTTCAGCACATTTAAAAGCACCTGTAATGGCCGGTGAAAAAATCAGCAAACTGACAAAATATTCTTCGCTCAGTTCTAAGACTTTATTTTCTTCTTAATAAGGAGAGAGTTATTCATCACCCAGGGCAGTCCTGGAT
>JBBPCX010000114.1:575458-601245 GCA_037974365.1 Hydrocynus forskahlii | reverse complement strand
ATAAACACTGCTACTTATAATAATGACAGCTATTATATGATAATAACAACAACAACAACAATAATAATAATGATAATACTGATAATACTAATAAAAACAACAATAACAACAACAACAACAATAATAATAATAATCATAATAATAATAATAATAATAATAATAATAATAATAAATTATGCCCCTTGTAAAGCGTTGGATCTGATTTTAAACTCAATTAGAAATATTTGTACTGTACGATAATTTGAAAAACAGTCACTCTGGTGGAGAAAAATGAAAGCTGGCTTCAAAATGACAACAGAATGATAACAGTGGTCTTGTTACACTACAGAGCTGTAAGGCTTTGATAAAGATAGATAAGAGACAGATGTCTGAGATGGTGCTGTAGGTGCTGAAGACCACACCCGTGTGAGGAACTCTGATTGGACAGGATGTAGCCGCCGTCCACCTGCACACGTGTGCTGGATTCACGGTTGATGTCTATCAGTAAACTTGTTGATGGTGGAGGAGCAGCATGTCTCTTTAGCTGGAACAGTACAGCTGATACTGAAACGTGACAAAGAATCACAGAATCTACCCTCCGACACATCTGTGGGTCCCGGTGAGAAGCGCTGTTGCCTCACACCTCTGGGTCCTGGTCTTGTGTGTGTGTAGAGTTTGCATGTTCTCTCCTGGTGGTGTAGGTTTCCCTCGGGGTCTCCGGGTTTCTCCCACAGTCCAAAGACATGCATCAGGTGAACTGGGGATTCTAAACTGACTGTAGGTGTGAGTGTGAATGAATGGTGTGTGTGTGTGTGTGTGTGTGTGTGTGTGTGTGTGTGTGTGTGTGTGAGTGTCTCCTGCGGTGGGCCGGTTCCGCGCCCCGAATGAGTCCCTGCCTCGTGTCTATAGAGCCCGGGATAGACTCCGGGAACCCCTAATATGGATTACGCGGTTACAGAAATAGAATGAAGGAACGAATGAATGCATTTTGTTGGTAAAACAATTCCTTCAAGTAAACTGATCTGATATCTGAATCTGAATCTGCTTCTGAATGTGTGAGGCTTCTCAGCTTCTCGTCCAACTGCATACCAGCCGTGTACAAGGCACCCGGGCACATGCTGAACCATGTTCTGATAGGATAGATTGCTCCACAACGTCATCATTATCTGCACTGTGCTATTTGTGTTTAAATCATCTTTTACAATCTTTATTAATGCATTAGAGAAATCGAGCCCTTCCTGCTCTTTACTGAACTGCTGTAGGCCAAAAAAGCCAGATGTATGTAAATGTATTGATTTTTTGACATCACAAAAGCACTGAATTCAGAATGTGTTGCCTTTTTTGCACTTTACTGGTGAGTGAAATGCTCACTCACTACATTACAGTCTTGTATTATGTAAAAGACTCATTTAAATTTATTTCACTCGTTTGTCCACAATATTGGACCTTTAAACATAAACAAAACATTAGTCTTGACTTGATAGAGACTACAGCACAGTCTACTGTATTGATTAACCCATGAATTATGAAAAATAGCTGCTTTAGGTCTGAGCTGACAGAAGAGCTAGAGCCATCGTCAGAGAAAAATAAATGTATAATGAATAAGGAGAGAGTAAAATATCCGATAGAAGAGTCGGGGGACATTCATTCCAAATGGTTTCCGGGTGTCTTCCTTTGATGTTGTGTCTTTCTACCACACTCGTATCTCTGTTTATCCATGAGGTTTACACAGAGCCGTTAAGCCTGTAGAGCACTTCAGTCAGAAACTGGAGAGGTTTCGTCAGTGGTGACTGGTTTCTTTGGCATTTCCATAACAACGCGCGATTGTGCTGGTCTTTGTGAAGGCCTTTGTGAGGGTCAGAAGTTTCTGTCATTCAGTGGAACGCTAGTACGGCAGGACCGATGAGAAAAACGTCTGTGGTTTGCGTGGTGTCCACTTTATAAACAGCTGTGAGCTTTACAGGAATATTAGTGTTGGTAATTGATGATGTATGTTTTACGGTAATACTACTGGGCGACTATTGAGCAGTGTTTGTTAGCCCTGCAGCTCATGTTCTAAAGTAAAGATGCAAAATTTGGCCTTGGCTGCATGCGGGGTGTTTTTACTGAACAATTCCATTGACTAGGTCTTGAAAATAAGGACCAAGCCAAGATATGGAGACCATTTCATGATACAAGAGATAAAACTCAATGTTGCAGCTCATAATGTCATCTGCAAACTAGGACTGGCACGATACCACTTTCCATGTTCACTACTGATACTGCAACATTTATAACCTTCTGATATCAGACTGATATATCAACCAGTATTTTTGGCCCGTATCGGACCAATACCAATGCTGAGTATCGGATCGGCGCACCCCTACCACAAAAAATACACAAATATGAAATGAATGCATAGATTCATAATATTTTATTTAAAACATTTAAACCATATTAATTTATTGGACAAAAAACAATGAATAAACACAAGTCAGTTGTTTCCTTCATGAAACCATCAAGCACAGTGGTCTAACAGGTAAACGATGCCGTTTAGGTTTTGTGCACTCAGTCCAAAGGACACATTATACCAATCTCTCGTATAGTGAAGAAAACAGAAAGTCCTTACAATATCACGGGAAGGCACAGACATTTTAATTTGTTTTGCAGTTTTCTTTTTTTTTTCACATTGCGATTTCCATTTCTTCTCCCATGGAAGCGTCCTTGGATGTCATTTATACATCATAGCATTTCTGAGGTCAACATGGCTCGTCTTAATAGTGCATGACCCATTTTCATTTTGTTTTTTCAAACAAGACTGACCGTGTCTCCCAGGCAAAAGAGACTAAAGAACAAAAACACAAAGCGTGTATAGATATGCAATAAATAAAGCACACTTTCATATTTACAAAAGTCTGAGGTTTAAAATATACAAACTCAATAAACAGCATGGAGCAACAGAAAAGTGTATTTACAGAGGCACTATGTACACATTTTCTTTCATATTTAAGACTTCCTGCACTTACATCAGGTTCAAGCAACTGAATCTCATCGTGGCTTTCTCTGCCCATCCCAGCCGAGCTCTTTCAGAGGTAAAAAAACTGTGTGGGGTACAAATCAGTAGCCTAGTCATTGTAACTGATCTGCAGTTATCCCTAACCTAACCCTTACCCTAACCCTTAACACTAACCTAACCTAAGCCCTAGCACTAACCCAAACCTAACTCTAACCCCGACACAAAAGGCTCCTCATTATGTTCCTCATCAAAATGGCTGGGAAAGGACGGTCAGGCAGCAGAACAATGCCTGCCTCGAAACCTGAGAAGAAGCTCGATCTACAGTATTTAAGGCAACGTGTAATCTTCTCATCATAAGGCATGTGTCAACCAAGACAAAAAGATAAGCCACATATCTAAGCTACGCTGCAGATGGAATCGTACAGGCACATAGACGTTTGAATGCACAATGGTAACGAAAGGACAGATTGTTCATAAAAGGAAAAGAAAAGAAAAGAAAAACAAACATTGTAAAGCTTGAGCTTCATCTTCATTCTCTGTCAGAGGTAACGGACTGTGCGCTTCAAGTGCAAAACACCAGCATATCAAAACTGCACCTTCTCCCTCCCTGAATAGTATAAGATCCCTTTGGAACATTCTTATTTGGTGCCAAGATGACCGTCAGACAGATGGCTATAAGTGAAGTTTAGTTACATCTACTTTAAATAAATAGCTTGAACAAACCCACTAATACTGTTACCAGTGAATGGAAGCAAGCAGCCACCTATTAGCCATCATGCTAATTTGGGGCTGTTTGTTTTTAATGTATTGTTACCAACTTTAGCTTTTAGATAGCTTTCATCTTAATTTCATTTTGTGACGAATATCGCTTTGTGATGTAATCTACCATTTAAATCCAGAAAGGACCATCATGAGTGAAAGTGAACCAAAAAAAAAAACGGATATCAAATATGTACCCTGTATAGTGCAAGGTGAAGAGTGTTAAACCTTCATATAAGACAAAATATAATCAAATATTATCAATAATCCAATAGCATGAAATCTCATGGGTAACACTTTTGAGTAAAGCCCTGAGAGCTTACTGGACGGCAACATAACATATTCATAAGTGAACATACGCATTTGTAAATGCCCCGGGTTGAACAGTTGCAGTCTTCTGAATGCTTTCTACACCATTAACTAATTTACAGTAAGTCTCGCTTTGAGTGCTTTCTGCTCCATTAAGCTTATGAATGTATCATGTGGTCCTCACACAGAGCTTCTCAAAAAAGTCTTACCGAATTAAACATAGACTCTCGAGATGTTTCAAAGGATTGCAGAAGTCCTTCATATTTGGGTGGAATTTCAATTCTGAGGAGACGAAATGCCTCGGCCAGCCCGAGACACAAGAAGCAGCTGGGTGGAATCTCCCGCAGTTTTGGTCCCAAAAATTAAACCTAGGTATTAAAACTAAACCCATGGTGGCTTTGTGATGATGACATTCTTCAATGTGTGAAAACAGTACTTCATGTTCTGGATTTTTTCCAGGACAATAAAAGCCAGAAAAATAAGGGTGTGCAAGAAGCATCTACAAATGACCTCTCATTCTTCAGATTTGACTTCCACACAGGGTTATTTGTGTCTTGCTGAGAGATCGTCACGCCATGTCATCCTCGTCTTCCAGACTTAACATCTGATGCTGAGAGGAAAAGAGAGATGGGATGAGAGATAATGAATAAAATTACATATAAAGCAAAAAAAGATCAGTCATGACATGTTTGGTGTCTGAAGTTTGTTGCTTTAATTTTGACCTGGAACTGCAAGGCTAATGCGGCTAACAGGCAATGGAAGCTGATGCCTTACCATTTAGTCCTGTTCAAACCACATCTGTGTGTTAAAGTTATAAAGATGGTTTCAACTCTGACTGCTTCCCATGTGAGCCACAGTACAGAGCTCATTTACATGTATCAGTTTTAAAACCACAAAGGCAACCCTAACCCTAACCCTAACTCTAAGGGACAAGAATAGATTAGGAAATTGTGTTGAAATGTTTTTTATTTCCTTGTAGAGCGTAAAACTGTGCAAACATCATATCTGGGGAAAATTAAAATAAAAGTAGGATATGAGCCCTTCAAGTAATCTCCAATAGACTAGCTTATGTGGTTTCTGACACTGTATTACACACTGTAATGTATGAAGAAGGACAACAATATGCCACATAGATTAAAAAATGCCACTTTGTGGTCTGAATGTTGTTCATTTTTCACATCTTGGCTGACCGACTACAGTTAGGCGAAGGGGGCATTTTATTTTGAGCTTTTGCTAAACTGTCAAGTTAAGAGAAATAAAGCCAAGCAGCACAGTCTGTTTAACTGTTTTGCAAAAAAACCAAAAAAAAAACATTCTCTCAACCTTCGTGCTGCAAACATTAGCTTATCTCCAGCAGAACAAACACAGGCACCCATTTTTGATGCTCAGTTATGTAAACTGAAGCGGTCGCAGTAGGAAACCTGCAGGTGTTAACTCGCTCTTACCGCTGGGTAGATGTATCCGTCTTGACTGTTGCTCCTGCAGATGTGCACCTGGTCCTCTGTTGTCTTCTGATAGACGGGGTTTTCAAAGTGGATGGTGTTGGTGTTCTTCAGTCTCCAGTGCCGCCACAGCAACATGGCGCCAAACACAGTCAGACACAGCGCAACTGAAGGAGAAGTGGGGGTGATGCATATATGAGTCTGTACAGCAAATACTTTATTTCTGAGTTAATTCAGTGAGTTAATATGATAGATATTATTTATAGTGCAAAACAAAATCACACACAAACCTATTGGTAGGACGACATAGAGAGCAACAGGATGCTGGGAAGTGCTTACAACTGCAACATACCCATCGCTCGAACCTATAGAACAAAAACAATTAAAACAGTTACAGTACTGACTTACATAATACATCAAATGAACGAATGTGTCTCTTGCTGTTATTAGTATCTAAATGCCTCAAAGCCCCTACCTCACCCATTTTTCCTTCATAAGTGATCATGTATAACAAAGTATAATTTGCGATTTTGTTATTGTCAGTTCTACATTTTCATTTTTGGATATTATTTCAAATATTTGAAAGTACAGCTCAATAACTTTAATAACTGGCAAAGGTGAGCAATGCAGGATAAATGTTGCATATATGTAGCAGCCCTAGTTTTACACTTTCATGGTAGTTTGGATCACTAACACATTTAATTAAGCAGCGGTCTTTACCTTCATTTGGAGTAATCTCAGTCTTGGTCGCCGGCTGCTCATCTCTGTTTGTGTCTTGCGGAATGTTTTTTCGAGGTCCAGGAGCAGCAGCTGTAGTAGTAGTAGTAGTAGTCCTGGCTGGGACTCTGGGTGGAACCACTGCTGTAGTTCCTGCACTTTCTGTTTTCTGATCAACTGTGTGAACAAAAGTGGGTTCGACAAGATTGGCAACCACAAACAATTGGAGGCAGTTTTGTTGTACAGACAATTAACTGAGTGCTGAATGCAAAGATAAAAGAATAGTTGGGCAGTTGCTGGACTTCACACCTATTTTGCCTAAATGTTTTCCTGTGACTTGTACACTGATATACTGCCCCTAAATGTCCTCCATACAACTGTATTCTTTCATGTGTGAATCTTTAAAATGCTGTTTAACCCCTTAAATGTCCCAGGCCTTAATGCCCCATTCATATAACTTAATAATTCCCTAAAATAGCCAGATAGGGGTATAAGCTGTGCTAGTGGCCCTTAATTGTGAAAACATAAAAAATGTAATTGAGAAAAAAATACTAGGATGTGTTCATTAGAAGCCAGACATACCCTCCACACACTTCCTCATGTCAGAGCCCAGGACCATGTGATCAGGGCAGGCGCACGTGTATTTGGGCGAGCGCTGGTTGATGCGAGGAGCCGGAAGACACAGATACTCACAGCCTCCATTCACCTGCTTACCCTCCTCACACCAGTTTGTACCTGTGCAGTAGAACAAAGGTTATAGGGAGATGCAACTAATACAATTCATGGAGCTCATCTGTTAACGCCTTAAATCCCAGGCCTAATACTGAGCTAACCTAGAGTCTTATTATCTTATTTTAACATTAAAAACAGCAGTGAGTCTGGAGTCAATGGGTTGATCTTAAGGCTCGTTATTCAGTAACTACAACCAAACTAGTATGTAAGGTATGTAAGAATGAGAGAGAGGAAGGGATGTCTGATCCTGGTCCCAATTACTCATTAACGTCTGATAATATCTGAGGTTCTTTATCTTTATCATCTGTAGAATTGACTGAACACAAAGTTATTGTATTAAGCCTAGCCCACTGGTTGCATGCAACTAACAAATTATTTTTAAAAAATCAGACTTGATTGTGAACAAAAATACAAAAATGACATGTTATAAAAAAAATCTATGAGGCGCTGTTAGAAGTTAGAAGCACTATACAAAATGTTGGTTTTTCTTTGGAATTTTTTTATCATTCTACCTTTAGTTACTGGTCATTTATAGGTTAACGGTCTAAAGTGTATATTGGAGTTTATTATTTTGAGTATTTTGACCCTACAAGTGTTTCAAAGTACTGTAAAGCTGAATGCGAATGAATGAACGTGAGGTTTGGTTGCGCTCCCTCACCGTTGGGCTGTTTGAGATTGTGGTAGAGCACGATGTCCTCAGGAGACATCAGATTCTCTGCCACTTTGACAATTCCCTTTCCAGTCAGACGGTTTGCACTCATGATGCTTTTACTTGATACATCTGTCCAGAACACTGTCTCCTGTGGAACATAAACACAAAAGGGAGAAACGCCGGGGTCAGAAGTGCAATACATTTAGTCCTAAATAGACTGGTAGAACAGAGGCTTTACTGCTGAAGCTAAAATCCTGTTTAGAGTAGATAAGCTGAAGCTGGATTGTAAAGAATGTAAAAGACTTCAGGCATGCACCCTCGTGAGTGTTTCAGTGATTCGTTTGGCCTGAGAGAAATTACAGAATGAGTTAAGCTCTCGAAGCAGGTCGACATGAAAGAGTCTGACGTGACTAATCCTTCTGAAACTTCACAGCCAAAGAGAAGGGATAAAACTAATGTGTTATTCCGTCAGAATTTAATCTACTAACCTAATAACCAACTTACTTGGAGTTTATTAATTCGCAATAGTTCATTAATACTTCATTAATTGTACATTTTAGCCGAACAGCTACTGTGTGGATTATGGTTGGTCTGTTTAAGGCCTTCTAGTTCAGTGAAACGCACCTCAAACACAGTCAGCGAGCGAGGATGACCCAGCGTCCCCTCGTCGATGATGAGCGTGTGACGCATGCCGCCGTCGACCCCGATGCTGGAGAGTGTGTGTAATTTGGAGTCCACCCAGTACAGACGCTTGTTCACCATGTCTGCACACACAAATATTGACACTCTTTAGACAAAAAAAGACTCTTTCAAAGCTCAACCGTGCTATCACACCCAGAGAAGACAAAATAAAGAGTGTGTCAGTATAGGCTTGTCTTTCAGTTTACTTAGTGTTGGCGATAATGATGTTAATTTTATTCAATTCTGTACACATTTGTATCAGGTGAAATCAGTGCATTACTTTTTCAGTGTTATTTAGTCAATAGCAATGTTATCATCTGAAGGCCACTGATGATGCAGTATTCAAAACTAGCCCAACATTTAAAGCAGACCTGAGCTGGGGCTTCGTTCTCAAGGTCTAAAGTGAAAGTACAGCCGTACTCACCCAAAGTGATGCCACTGGGCCAGGCAATGTTGTCAGTGACCAGGGCGGAGCGGTCAGCGCCGTTCAAACCGCTCTTCTCTATCCTGGCGGGATGCCCCCAGTCTGTCCAGTACATGAAGCTACAGGGACAATATAATATATAGATCATTAACTGGTTAATTGCCTAATATACTACTGAATAATGCTGCTAATCGAAAAAATAATCTGATTAATCTGGTTTATGTGGCTAACAGTAAATAGTATCCAAAATAATTATTTTAGTGCTTGGTAGCTTGAGTGTTAGTAACATAATTTTTTGATGGAATTTCTAAATTTCTACCTATCTGCCTATTTTACCTTAAATTATAAGGTTGCGTTCAAAATGTAATTTATGATTTGGTATACTGGCCCAATCTCTCAATTTACATGCTAGTTTCATCACAATTACCTGACTAGTCAGTGGTAACTACGAAATAGGTTTTTGGACAAATAACTAAAAACTAACCCTTCAACATAAAGGGATTAACTTACTATTTTAATATTATAAGTGTATTATAATAAACATTAACCCACAGGTTCACACTCGAGTTAAGTTTGACTTTACAGAGTATATACGATGGTGCAACTAAGAATATTTTTGGTGTCAAATGTTAAAGCAAAATGTGAGTAATGCTGATTGTGTATGCACTGTAACTTACTTGTGCTCTGGGTCTACAACAATGGCCCTCGGCTTTTTCAGCCCCTCTCTGATCAGAGTTTTACGCTTCTGGCCGTCTGTAGTTGCCACAGATATGAGACCAAAAGCGCCGTCAGTCCAGTAGATGTTGCCATGGATCCAGTCAACCGCCAAACCCTCAGGGGCAGAAATTTGGCTGTCAATTACAGTGGTGTGGTGGGCGGAGTCGGCCGCCTGGTCCACGGGAGTGCTGGGAAAAATGCAAAACCAAGAGACAGGATATTTACTTACACTGCACTGTAATCTTCAAATTGTATTAAAGACTGCAATGAAACACTCACTAAGCATTAAAAAAAGCCCCTCGAACCTTGAACCATATTATTATATAGATAGCATCATGTGTGAACAAGTTTGGACGCCTTTGCTCACCTGTAGATCTTTTTGAAGAAGACATCAGACCAGAAGATCCTTCGGCCAGGCATGTCCATGTCGAGTGCCACCACCTTCTTCAGTCTGGGGATCAGACACGTGTACTCGCTCTTATCCAGCGTCATCTTCCTCACCTCATGATGGTTGGTGAAGTACAGGTATGGAACATTACCTGGGGGAGAAGGAAAAAAAAGCTAGTTTTAGTCATGAGCAGTTAATGGAATGGAACTCATTTTGCCCTTTTCTAACATGTTAATCATTTCTCACTTGTAACTGAAAAAAAAATGCAATTGCAGATTCTAAACTTTCAATCCACATCTGTGTTTGTAATTAGGAGAGGAGATTTTATTATGATTTGAATTTAATGTAAAGTTGGTTTGCATACAGAAAAAATCCTCAAAACAAATGAAAAAAAACCTCCATGATACAGATTGTAATTACATTATAATTGCAATGTAAAACCCGGCATGTTAGTGTAGTAGTGAGCCAGTAGATCAGTGGTCGCTAACATTTCTCCTGGAGATCTACTTTCCTGGACGTTTAGCTCCAACCTGCTAACACGCTGCCCCACACCCTTACTTAACGATCCAGCCAATCAGGGACTCCTGAAGATGTTTGTCCGTTGCTGCTGGAACTGAACTTCTCAAGAAGGAAGATCTCCAGGAGCAGGATTGGTGATCACTGCTCCAGAACTATTCATCAGTAAAGTAAAACTCATAAAGCGTCTAAATTACCTGCGACAGCCTTGCACTCTTTGGTCATGGGGTCCATCTCATAGCCGTCTTCACACTCACACTTAAAGCTGCCCACCACATTCACACACACCTGAGAGCAGGCGTCGGGGTCCGCACACTCATCAATGTCTGAGGAAAAGAGAGAGAGAGAGAAACAGAGAATGTCAACTACAATTTTTTTTTCTGCTTAATCTCTGCTGTAAGACCTTCCAAGGTTTCAATATGTGCTTTTAGTTTAAAGAAGGAAACCTAATCAAATTATACTCTTCATACTAAGGAAGGCACGTTAATGCTGAAGGTAAATATAACTACAGAGCTTCCTACTAAGGTGGCCCTGCCAAAAGTACCTTCACAGCGTTTGTTGTCCACCAGGTGATATCCTGTAGGGCAGAGGCACTCATAGCCAATCTTCAGGTCCTTACAGGTGTGAGAGCAGCCGCCGTTATTGTCAAGGCACTCGTTAGTGTCTGGGGAGATTGGGGAGATTAGAAAGGATATAAAATGTTAGGCTTAATGCTTCTCTTCCTGTCTCTTTTGCCTATATCCTCCCCCCCTCCCCTAACCCCCCCCTCCGTCTTGCCGAGACACTGTGGAACTATAATTTGGCCCTGCCTGATCCTTTCCCAATAGCAGAGCGGGATGTGATTGTTTCCCAATAACAGAGCGGAATGTGATTGTTTCCCAATAACAGAGCGGGATGTGATTGTTTCCCAATAACAGAGCGGGGTGAGATTGTTTCCGAATAACAGAGCAGGATGTGATTGTTTCCCAATAACAGAGCTGGGTGAGATTGTTTCCCAATAACAGAGCTGGGTGAGATTGTTTCCCAATAACAGGAACCCCACAATTCTGTGTGTACGTGACAGGGGACGACAATTATGAGAATGGTTCTACTCACTGCACTCTTTAAGGGGCTCGTCAGACCAGTCTCGACAGTCTCGCTGCTTGTCGCACACTTTGTCCAAGCTGATGCACTCTCCACTGCGGCAGTGGAAAGTGTCTGGCCCCTCACACTTACTCACTGGAAGGAACAGGAGGGACAAATTATCAGCATCTGAATCACCTCTGTATGCGTCAGGCATATTAACCAATGATTTAACGAAAGACAAATTGTTCAATAAGCCTCAGATATGCAGTTATATGCCAGATATGCAGTTATGAAACTCAGGAATGTGAAAGAGAGAAGAATGTTTGTGTGTGTGTGCCTGAAGGAGAGAGAGAGTATGTGTTACAACTCACCAGTCACACAGTCCTTCTCATCGCTCATGTCCCTGCAGTGGAATTCGCCGTCACACTGCCGGATGCCTGGAATACAGGTACCGTCAGCGCACTGGAACTCATACGGCTGACAGGTGGGCACACCTACAAAAACAGAGAGGTATTAAAGAAGAGCAGAATGAAGGGAAATCAACTGAAAACAAATGTACGATCCCCATATGATCCCATCAACTACTATCAATAGGAAAATGAACAAAGATAGAGAGATCCATGATAAATAACACACGTGCAAACTATTCTTACTGCAGTTCTCCACGTCGTCTTCGCTCGTTTGCTTATGGTCCAGGAGGACGATATTTCCTATCACTGTGTACTTTCTATACATGGCTGAGATGACGATAGAGCTCCAGTTGACTTGATTTGACTACTTGACTTATTTCCAATCTAACAGAGCTTCAGAAAACTGAATGCGCCGTAATGCGCTGACTCACTGCAGTTGGCTTCGTCAGAGTGGTCACCGCAGTCGAAGCTCCCGTCACAGCGCCACATGCTGTGGATACAAGCTCCGTTGCTGCAGAGGAACTCCTGTTCCCGGCAGGGCGCTCGCGTGGTCTTGTGGCCGCAGTTCTTGGGCCATTCGTCCGAGCCGTCGGCGCAGTCGGCGTCCCCGTCGCACGCCCACAGCTGGGGCACACAGACTGAGTTGTTGCACTGGAAGGAGCCGGAGGTGCAGGTGGGGATGGCGCAGGAGGCCTCGTCGCTGCCGTCAGGACAGTCCTGCTCCTCGTCACACACAAATGAGTTGGAAATACACTGACCACTGGCACAGCGGAACTCATCTTCTGTGCAGTTCTTCAGAACTGAAGGGAGACACGAGGACAACAGCGAGTTAAATGGGACGGTGGGATGTTAAATATCATATCAAACTGACCACAAGCACCCTTAGTGTGATTAAAAACAGTTGTAGCAGCTATACTAATGCCATGTTCTGTAATATTTAAAAAGTAATGAATGAGGATGTCATACCACAGCCATCCTCGTCCGCGCCGTTCTCACAGTCCGCCTTTCCGTCGCAGCGCCAGCCGGAGGGCACGCACTGGTTCAGCCTCCCGCCACAGCTGAACTCTGAAGACTGGCACGTCCTCTTACCTAGAAACGAGTCAAAACGGTTGAAGAGTCGTCATTACAAACAGAAATAACCTGAGAGTACAGTGCAGCAGATCTTCTTTTACTGATTTTCTGTGCATTCTTTAATCCCCTTTATTTTTTTACTTCCTACTACAAGCTTCCTGATTTAGTAATATTTTGATTCTGTTTTATTTTATTTTATTATTTGTTTATGATAATGGGCCGTAAAAATAAACTTGACCTGACTTGACTGGTAAAAATTGAGTAGAACAGAAGAATAAGACATTGTAAAATTTTCTGCCTTTTGCCAGTTTTATTCAGGTACTGAGTGGTGAAGGTAGTGATGTAGAGCGTGTGACTCACTGCAGGTCGCAGGTAATTCGTCGCTTCCGTCCCCACAGTCATCCATGTCATCACAGACCCAGCGTTTGGTGATGCATTTCCCGTTTCCACACTGGAACTGCCACTGGCTGCAGGACGCTGCACCTGAACAGGCAGAGGGTGACCATTAGACCATTAGTGTCACTACATTCAAGCAAAAAAATATATATATTTGTACATATTTTTCAGACTATTTCTATTTTCAGTTTTCATTATGGCTGCTAGTGCTGATTCTTATGCAGCATACTTCTGTCCATGTTTAAAGATTACAGTGCCAGAAACCACCTAAGCAAGTCTATGGGAGATTACTGAACAGCTACACTGTCTGAGGAAGGGCGGGTACAAAACTAGAGGATTAAACTGATGCCAAAAAAGCTCTTGACTACATCTGGATTAAGGGGAAGTGTGGATGGGTTAGAAAGAGTCAACACAGGTATCTTTTCACAAAGAAACACTGGAGGTCAAACATTGACTGTGAAAAAGGGTGCAGGCGGCTGATAATGTATAACCTGGAGAGTTTAATGTTTAACAACATCCACTATAAACACGGGACACAGTAAAGATCTCAGCAGGCACTGTACACAGAAATGACCATGATAGTCACACACACACACACACACACACACACACACACACCATATATGGGTGCTATTGATATTGCTTCACAGGATGTAAATAAAACTGCCCACAAAGGATTTCCAAACAGGTACTCGCTGATTAAAATCCAGAAAAGACAAATGACATGACAAGTATAAAGACAGGGATAGAAAAATAGATACAGAGAGAAATGCAGAGAGAAAGAGAGATAAGGGACAGAGAGAGAAAGAGAGAGAGAGAGAGAGAGAGAGAGAGAGAGACTATGGGGACAGAGACAGGCAGAAAGCAAGATGACTGATAAAAAGAGAGATACAGAGAAATAAAAACAGAAAGAGGTAAAGAGACAGAGAGAGAGGTAGAGCAAGTGAGAGAGGTATAGCGAGAGAGAGAGAGAGAGAGAGAGAGAGAGAGAGAGAGAGCTTCCTGCGGCACGTGTTTGGTGTTGAGGTGGATGCAGGCTGTTGGTGACAGTTATGGAAGGTTGTCACAACCACATTCTTGCTTTTTTTGGGTCTTTGTTGGACGAGCCCGGCTGGAGCCTTGAGCCGCCCGCTCCGCTCTGACCGCTGACATTCAGCTGCCACTTTAAGACAATAGTGAGAGGAGGAGTTTAGGAATCACACCACCAGTTACTCACTGGTCTCGCAGGACATTCCGCATAATTCAGATACTACAGAGACCCGGCGGGGGGGCGGAGAGAGACGGTAACAGTAACAAATAAGAGAACTTTGTGAAGTTGACCTGAATCAGAAGGATGCTTTAGCAACCAGGATTTCAAAAAAAACCAACCCAAACCTGTCATTCTTGGCTTGATGCACCATGCTTATGCACGACAGGCTCTGAAAGTAAACTGTGCTACAAAAAAAGATTCTGCTTCTCAAAATATGATAAAAAAAAACAAAATGGAGAGACAGAGTGGTAGAGTGAGAGAGACAGAGAGTGAGAGAGAGAGAGAAAGAAAGAAATAAACAGAAAAAGACAGAGAGAAAGAGAGAGAGAGATAGGGAGAGACAGAGAGGTAGAGCGACAGAGACAGAGAGTGAGAGAGAGAGAGAGAAAGAAAGAGAAATAAACAGAAAAAGACAGAGAAAGAGAGAGAGAGAGAGAGAGATAGGGAGAGACAGAGACAGAGCGGTAGAGCGACAGAAACAGAAAGTGAGAGAGAGAGAGATAGGGAGAGACAGAGAAACAGAGAGGTAGAGCGACAGAGACAGAGAGTGAGAGAGAGAGAAAGAAAGAGAAATAAACAGAAAAAGACAGAGAGAAAGAGAGAGAGAGAGAGAGAGAGAGAGAGATAGGGAGAGACAGAGACAGAGAGGTAGAGCGACAGAGACAGAGAGTGAGAGAGAGAGAGAAAGAAAAAGAAATAAACAGAAAAAGAGAGAGAGAAAGAGAGAGAGAGAGAGAGAGAGAGAGAGAGAGAGATTCTGGGAAATCAGTCCCAAAGTGGTCTCATTTCACTGTGTGTGTGTGTGTGTGTGTGTGTGTGTGTCTATGTGTGTATATTCCTCTCCTTAAACCATACCAGCTGTCATACATAACTCTGCATTACATTCATCGGCTGCCCCGCTTCCTTTCCTCCGTTTTTCGAAGTAGACGAGGCAGAGTGGTATAAAAGTGAATCCCTGTATAAATTAGTTCCATTCTGTGGGTTTTCCCACGTTGGGGACACGGATACACCACCACAGCATGTGAGATATAAGTGGAAAACACCAACAGCACTAGTCTTTCACCACCTGAACCAAAAAAGCCCAGCATGTGTGGGAATATGAGAAAGCTGCTATCATGAAACAGCATTTGCACAATAAAGGAAGGAAAGATTTACAGTTGCAGTTCATGCCTCACCATCTTTCGTTTCATAGGGTTATGAAAGGAAGCTTGCATCATTTATTAACTCTAAAAGGCTCACGCCCAATATAACAATAATAAAAAATACTGCTAATAATCATCATCATCTTTTCAATTCACATCACCCACTCCTACCCCAAAGTGGCAAATACTCTACACACAAGAAGGTCAAGTAAAAACTGGCAGAATTCTGGTCCCAACAACACCGGACCCACCATTCAGCCCCCAGCCCTTTTGATTTCCCATACGTTCATTCCTTATTTACACCACGGGTGCTGAAAGTAGGTCATATCCCACCCCCGCTCGACCCTCCACTTGAACCTGACCCTCAAACGCAGCGACTACCTACCCTGTACTTCAGAGGACTTACACAAACACCTTATTCTGAACTGGAATGGCCATTTAATGTGATACTTCTTTATTCTAATTACTTAGTACTTTACTTATTAGTTTCATGGTAGTTAAATTATTCACAGTATGTTCTGACAGAGTGTGGATGCACAACGTTCCCGGCCAGACAATAAAATGGAGGCAGTATTGTATTACAGGTTTTCAAGCTAATATTAGAAGATAGCCAGTGTCAAAACATTTGATTAATACCCTACACAAGTGACCCAATCTGATGTGGACAATTGGAACAGCCTAAGTTGGTGACATTTTTGAGGGCTACAGTCTTAACTGAGAGGGTCAGAAGCCCCTGTAATCCTTCCCTAGTTAATGGAAATTAAGATGAATAACCAAATACTGTATGTCAGTTATAGTAGCAATCAGATAATCATTATTTAGATGATTAACTGAGTAATCATAAGCACACTAAACATTTTTTTTTAATTTCAAACACATTAAATATTACTATAAACGTAATTTCATGCATGAGGTCCTGCTGGTGTGGGTTTCCTCCCTTTCAGTGAAGCACAAAAAAGCGTTCTGTGTGCCAGCAGGTTCAGATTAGGACACTGTACAGGCCGAGTGACCAGTAGATTCATGGTTTACTGTACAGACTGCAAAGTAATCTTTCACTGAGATTAATTTCTAATTCTTTCTTTAACAAGTCATCATGACAGCCCTACTAAAACCCTTACATAAACAAAAGTAAGCGGAAAAAAATGATTTCTGTTCTTCTGATTTCTGATATCTGATCCTTTTAAGAGCTCATCTTACCATTATTATGATGATGTTTCCTGCTGTTGTACTCTCTGTCCGGATGTTCGAGTGCTGTCGTGTCAGGTTCACTGCTGATACGAAAATGGTGCCAAACCAGATCAAAAGTCCTACAGAAATTTCACTTTCTCCTAACTGTAAAATCCCCACAGGTTTAAGTAGGGTGAAAAACCACACACTGACTGACACGTGGTGAAATGGCTATGAAGCCATATGTGGAAAAAAGGGTTCCTCCAATATGGAAAGAGTCTGTTCCTAGTATTTGGGTCAACGAGTTATGAATGCTTCGTCCCTGCTTTGTTCATAGTGGACGAAATAACTGTGGACAGCACAATATGCAGACAAGCACACACACACACACACACACACACACACACACAAACACACACACACACACACACATTTTAAGCAGCTAAATTAGTTTAAAAGATTTTACTTGGCCAGACTAAAGAGGCTTTATATTAATGTGCTTTAGTTAAAGGTGCTTTTTGGATTTATATAATTGTGCGGGAACTGTGTAATAAATTTTTTTACACGTTTTCTTAGTCATAAAACCCTCAGTAAAATTACCACAGGATGAGTGGGTTGTATTTTCTACAAACCTGTGTGTTTGCATCACATGTGGTCACATAATTCTGATATGGGCATTACTTTGCAAAAACGAAATGTTGAGGACATTGTGTGAATTTGAAAAAAGAGTAAAGCTTTATACCTGTACCTGCCATTATAATTGCCACTTTAATCAGCCTTCAGGGTCGGCCTTTTCTGACGGACCTTTTTTCTTGCTGTTTCCACTAACACTAGAAGAAACGTTGGTGAGGAAATTCTACCACACAGGTCAAGAGACTTGGGACGATTCGGGAAGTGTTTAATACAGATATTTATTTTCAGGGGTTTGGAGGAGGGAGAAATTATCCGTTGAACCCTGAGGGTTACAGGATCACTGCATGGTGTTGTTAAGTTTTATTGAAGAGCCTGAAAATATTTCACCACTGCACAAATTTGTATTTTTCCATTGCGTCATATATCACCAGAATGAATCACTTTCCATCAAAGCATTCTTGTAAATTCTGTTCTTGAACCTTCTACTTTTCTACACATCAAAAAACCCCTCTGCTCTCGTCTAATCTTCCATTACAAACCTCCGCTCTGCCTTCCCCTGCCTTTTATGGGTTTATGCAAGTGCTGTGTTTACTGACAGAACGACAGCGTAAGGTTCATGGCCTGGCCCGTGTCTCTGTTCTGGGTTAATTTATAATCTTCATGTGTTATGCATAAACGCTGAGCTCTTTTTATGCAGGCCTGCCTCCAGCTCCAACTCCGAAAGCTACATCTGAAGTCATGTCTAAAACAGAGCAAAACTGACGTCAGACCTGTAACAAAGGTGACTTTCACCACAATGCATATGAGCCCTGTGCTTCTCATTCATGGATGAGGTTTGAGATGGCAAGACTCCTCAGACTGGTTTGTCTCAGGACAGCAAGAAAGGCTGTGCACGTGTGTGTGTGTGTGTGTGTGTGTGTGTGTGTGTGTGTGTGTGTAAGAGAGTGTGTGTGTGTGTGTGTGTGTGTGTGTTATCAGGAGTCACCTTGCGTTTTTTGGGCAGGGCATTGAGTCACTGATTACGACAACCGTTAAAGTAGAGAAAAGCCAAACTGTACCAGATTGTGTAACTGTGCTTCTGTTTTCTGAGGAGAAGATCCAAGCTTACATAGTCAGGGAGGACCAGTATGGTATGTTAATGCGTGAACTAAAAAAGTAATTTTTTAAAATCAGATTGCCGTAAAATATTCAGGAGGACAACAATATTGATTTGTCACGGGTCCCATGTGAGGAGGTATAATACAAACCCAGGAACGGTGAGGAATAATGATAGAGATGATGTTAAATCCTTACAATTCCGGCCCATCATGGGTTTCAGGCCGCACCCTATGCAGTTAAACCGGCTTTTTTTGGGCACGCCCACCAATCAGCATCCACAACACATAATAAACCGGGTCGCTCTCCTATTGGCTGACGAGACGCATGCTGGTCCCGATCCACCAATCAGCGCGTCTATCGCACCGCACCATTCATGCCATTGTAAAAAACGAAACCCATTTAACATTACAAGTTAATTGTTTCTGTAAAAGATAAGTTAAAGCGTGGCACGCATTGTGGACTATATTTAAGCCTTAAATAGATCTGACAGTGAATATCCCCACATTTTTTCACATTTTCTGTGATATTGGAAAAATCTAGAATGACAATCTGGATTGGGATGCTTCTAACCTCCTCCGCCTCCTCCTCCTCCTCATCTAGTTTCAATGTACCAATGTACCAGGTTCAGTCTAGGACACAGGACATTATAAACTACGCTAGACACACATGCAACAAGCATACCTTACATTTATGACTGTAAAAAAAAACATCCCAATGCCATTTCTCAGCTTATTTCCAAGCGTGAAACATATCTAATATGTATCTAACCATAAAATGTACCCATTATAGCTCATCTACATTCGCTTCACTGTACCTCAAACATCTAGGATTTCCAGTCCACCTGTGTGGAAAAAGCCTCCTGATGAACTTCTGAGTAGGACTCTAAGTGATGCTGAGTAGAAAACGCAGCATTAAAAAGCAACTTAAATGTATTTTTTAAAGTCTACTCACGTGTTAAAGTCACACAGAAGAGCAAAAACAGCACGAAGCTCAGAATCCGAGCCGGGTTCTCCATCCTCCGCAGCATCTCCACGGTTCTGTCTTCAGGACCAGACCGAGCCACGAGCTTCTCGGGGGGAGAACAGGAGACGGGAGGGAGCAGGTTTAAGTCTCTCTTTTGGGATTAAAAAAATAGAGGCTGGATTCTGGACTCTACTCCTTTTTGCTGTGGTGTGTGTGAGAGACAGTGTGTGTGTCTGTCCTCCCGCTGCATCAGAGGCTTACTGAAGGTCCACCAGCGCACCAGACCGGTTTCGATGTGGTCCACGGGGGGCGGGGCTTAGAGTGGTGTGATATTTGAAATGCTGTACATCATCACACGTGGGCGGGGCCACATACTCACCACACACCGAGGATGATGATGCCCTTATCTGAGGGCAAGTTTACACTTTATACAACATCCAGAACACACACACACAATCAGAGGGGTCATAATCTGTGTATATTTTAGTGGCTCCCAGGAACAATTATGTGTGTGTGTCACATCAGTACTGTACATCAACAGACGTGCTTGTGAGGGATATAAATGTTTGTGTTTGTATGTGTGTGTGTGTGTGTGTGTGTGTGTGTGTGTGTGTGTCACCTGATAGAAGTGGTGTATATCAACAGATGTGCTTGGGAGGGATATAAGGGTGTGTGTGTGTGTGTGTGTGTGTGTGTGTGTGTGTGCGTGTGCGTGTGTGTATGTCATATGCATGATAGTAGTGTAAATCAATAGATGTGCTCTGAGGGATATAAATGTGTGTTCGTCTGTGTGTGTGTTGTGTGTGTGTGTGTTCATGTTTTATAGCACTGTTTGCATGGGTTGGAAAAAAAGTAATGCAATAAATAGACTGGATGCAAATATGTGCACACATTTTTAATCATGCTGTCAGGAGCATAATGAGCCTGTGCTGAGCCCTATGACTGAGCGGGCATACATCACACCAGAAAAAAACTCCACCTCCTAGGGCCACTTACATGGTCCTGTATCTCCTCCCACCATCACAACAGCGTCCCCGGGGGCAGCTTTCCCCTCTTGGTGTCCCATCTGGGAGATCTGGGAGCTCGGCTTTCAAGATGTCAATAGAACAAATTTGGCCCAGGTAACAAGATACAGAGTCAATATTTATCAGGCCTTAAACAATATACATGCATTTTAAGAGTCATTTTCTGAAAAGGAACTGCAAGGTGAGGGACTTTTTTAAGAACTGCAAATTAAGTAACAGCTCCAGTGGGCTTGCTAATCATGTGTTAATCTTATGACCTGTTATTAAAAACTTAAAAACTAATGTGTACCTTATGTAGTTATGAGAAACTGGAGTATGGGCCCACATTTGGGCCTTTGTGGTTTAAGAGGTTTTAACCTGCATTAAAGGCATATTACAAAGAACACTGATCCTCCTTTGGTGAAAATAATCTGAGGTCGTCAGGATTTTCATTCTCTTCTTTATTTGCATGTTGGATATTTCAGTCTGATAAAAACAACAATGCTAATGCCACCAGCCACAACTGCATTTGCCTGCTGCAGGGGTGAAATTCTGAGTGCAGAGGTGGAGTACCTTTGAGCTCCAGTTCTACACTGGACCAATCGCATGTGTGTATAACAGGTGGTGTGATTGAACGCCAGGCCTTTATCACACGGTGCAGATCTAATAATGATGACCAAAATGACGTCAGCGCACTCTGAATGTCTCTTAACCCCCAATGTGCTGCGTTATTACTCTCAAATTACTGCGTGATCTGAATGTGTGCACATCAATAAAACACATCTCATCAAAGCCTTAAGTTTACTCCTGTCAGGCAGTAAATCTGTTGGTGTCCTATTTTATTCATCTGGATATGATGTACAAATTTGAATCAAACAAATTCATAGAGGTTTAACAGCAAAATTAGACATGGGGAAGCCACTGCCCTGCAGTGGTCAGAGAACAAGACTAATTTGCATATAATCAATGACACAGCTCTGGAAAAGCAAACATCTGTTTATTTAACACCCCCCCCCCCCAACACACACACACATAATGCAATGTTACACCTTCAGTCTGGTGACCAAAAGATGATACATTGAGATATTATCATTAATAAAGGGGCATTTTCAAAAGGGGGATTTTTCAAAACTTCTGTTTAATTAAGTGGTAAATATGCAAACAAAGTCATGCCGAGTGGTTTAAGTTATGAATGAATGTGGACGTCTGAAAAATGTAATTCCTCCAAAAGCTCCCTTACAGATCGTTTTTGTGTGAAATGGTTATTGATTTGCTGCCTGATGCCTGAGAAGTTGTTTTACAATATTTTTGAAAATATTTTGCTCTCTTGTGTAAGTTAAAGTCCAGTCATGGTGGATGGATACATGCAGGGTGTTGTGAGGCAAAATAATCCCCAGAGAAAACTAATTTATTTCAGATATGTCATTTTTACCAGCATCAGTGTTACACATAAAAACTCATGTAGGTTCACTGGTGGGTGTGGACAGTAAAATGGCTGTATTTGTGCTATAGACTCCTGGTTCCATTCACCATCACTTTAATGAAATCTGTAGTTTTGTCTACAATTAACCATGTTAAGGAAATCCACGCTGAATGACTTTGTTTCCATCTCAATAATTGTGACAGGTGACACAGTCACACTGTTAGGATAGATTTTGTAGCGTAAACGAGATAATGTTAGCACGATAGAAAATGTGTCATCCTCTGTCCATTCTCTAATAACTACACAGCCCAGCTCAGCAGAGTAGTACTTTCAAATGGAAACTCAACGTTATGGAAAAAATCTAATGTTGCTAGAGAAAATGTGTCACATGGACCGACCAATTAAAATGTGGGCCTTAGGGTTTAATGGAAAATAAATGAAAACTATTCTAACAGACCCGCCATTCATGCAGTTAATGTTTCATCAGTGTTGCTGTAGGTTTCGATTGATCGCATACCCCTCTTATCTGCACAGTGTGTGTGTATGTGTGTGTGTGTGTGTGTGTGTGTGTGTGTGTGTGTAAATGGGTGTGTATGGGATAGGGGATAGCCTTCTTATGAGCGCACGCTGTTCTCGTAGGGAGAGAGGGAAGTATGTGAAAAATGCAGAAATAGCTGCTGAACCACATAACGCAGAAGCCCCTCCTATACACACATAGCGCACACACACACACACACACACACACACACACACACAAAGGCAGTCATACAATGGTGTGTGTATGTGAGTTGAAAACCCCCACCACTCCTTCCCTTTTAATGAATGTAGAAAAGATGGGTTTGTGTGTGTTTGGGGGCTGGGGGGTGGGGGGGCAGATCAGACAACATGATTCACCATGTGACACACCTCACTGCAAACACACGTGGAGACCGCCTGCGTGTTGGTGTCATACGTCCAGTTTTAAGTTTAATCGTTCTGATCCAGGATTTAAAGCTGGTTTTATGAAATCCACCTTTATAAAGTGTCTTAGTTTCCAAAGATGAACGGTGTAGTCAGGCCAAAACCTTGGAGCTGTACATGGCTTTTTTTCCTCCACATAATTTTTGTAAAAGCCAGCTAAAATTTACATTCTGACAAATTTACATGATTAACTGACAAATAGAAACGATTCAAAGTGACTAAAAAGGAATAGTCTTGTTCCATTACTTTACACTGAAAGTTAAGAGAATTTTTCTTTCTTTGGAGATTTATAGTTTATAGTCTGACAGTGACTATTAACATAACAATATTTCCTGTTATTACTACCACTATTATTACTGTCATTATTACATTTGCATTTCATTTTTATTTTCGTCTTTGCTCAGTGTTTCCATTTCTATCTTCTGTAGCACTTTACTGAAGGGCATCAATTATAAGGATACATACATAAGCCTTAAATGACAACTGATATAAACCTCCATAAACCTTCTAATGGCTTGTTCCATTGTCAGCTGTCGTAAAAGCTCCTACTATGGCTACTGCTGAGTTTTTATTTAGATTTAACCAGGGTTTAACCAGGCGGTGTCATGTACCTTTACAAACTTCTGTTAAATATTGATATGTTTCTCTGTAACGCTGTATTTCAGTGTGGAAGTGTGTGTGTATAAGTGTGTATAAATTAAATAATTGCTGATACATCATGCCCTCCTGTTTTTTGGCATGACCCAACCCAGGCCTCGAATTCTCACTCATCCTTTATGATCCCCTGCTGTGTCTCGGGCGTTTTCCGTGACTCAGAACAGATTGGATGAGCTGCTGCACAATTTTTCCTTGTAATGCAACGTCAGAAGTAAAGCTTAACTTATTAAAGGTAATTTAAACCAACTGGACGTGGAATGAGTCAGCGATAGGAGCCTAAATATGCTCTCCGACTGCTAAGGTGGCCAGACAGAAGAAAATCTGCCTTCTTGTACCGTTTCCCCACACTGACAAAAATGGGTCGCGAGTCGGAAAAGTTCTACTGCACATCTGGACAGCTGCTGCCTGTCTGTGTTGAAACAACATATTTTATTCATGTGAAACCTGCTGGACAGTTTAATGAATTAGTGATTAGGTATTACATGTGCAATATCAATATTACTTAAATACTCTCATATACTTCTTATATATAAGTATGAATATATATATATATATATATATATATATATATATACACACACACACACACACACACACACACATATATATATATATATATACTCATTGTGTACATACATACAACTTGCCTAAGTCTACACTTAGTTTACATATATATTTTACAATACAGATGTCCATATGCCGCGACAAAGCAAATTTCCCACTTGTGGGACTAATAAAGGTTTATCTTATCTTACCTAATCTTATATAAGTATGTATATACAAATATATAAATACATATTACTAATATACTACTGATCTCTACTAAGCGCAATAACATACTCCAAACTACCAGCTGTTATTGGATTTCACTTAACTGTGTTACTCATCTATAGTATTTATACGCAGCATTTCTGTAAATAGTATAGCGTATTCTCATAGAGTTTTTTACAGATTTTTTTTAGATTTATTTTATATTGTTCTTTCTGTGACTTTGTGCAGTCATAAGTAATTTCCTCCAGGATCAATAAAGTTTTCTGATTCTGATTACAGATCCTCATTATTATTGTGGCCTGACTGTTGGCGGCTGAAAGTCAAATTTAAAGCCATCACCGTCCCTGTGCTACCGTGAAAGAGGAAAGGTCAGTGAGAGGTCAGTCCTCTTTTTAACATGTCTTTGCCAACTTTGACTCACCACTTAGAAGTGTGTTACATCATTAGCAGGGGTCAGTGCGTTGACCCTTTGGCTAGACAGGCCATTGGGCCAAATAAGGCCAATTAGACAGCCAGGCAAACTTTGTAATGCAGTTTTATTTATGAAAATTGAATATAATTTATAAAACTGGGAGGCATTAGCTTTGTATTTTTCTTCTAAAAAAGCTCAAACACAGCTTCTCTTTTAAAAAGGAAAACACATCAAGTTATTTCTGATTCCGCTGCTGAAGCGGACTCACGTGCATTCACCCCGTGGGTTCGTCTAATAATCATAATAATAAAAATGAAAATAATGTCCGGACGGGACGAAGGGAATGGCCCCCAGGACGGCATCAGAGATTACTTCGAGGGCGAATTTCTCTCCCTGCTCCTCACTTCCTTTCCACTTTCTTTCCTCCTGTTTTTCCTTCTGTTCCAGATGCCTTCGGCCTCCTGGCAGATACTCAAGAACACAGTCCAGATTTTCCTTGAAGTCCGTCTTCCTTCCAGCCTGGGGCCCGGAGGAGAGTTTGACAGGAACAGAGCGGCTCTGTTCCCGCCAACACAGCGACCCGCCGCCGACCCGTTCATACAGGACATGCCAAAACACACACACACACACACACACTCACAAACTCACGCGGACTCATGCACACACACACACACACACTAACCCCCCCCCCCCACACACACACACACACACACACGTGCACAGCCTTGGCTTGAGTGGGTTTGAGTGGTTGAGTGTTTATAATGGACAGACCTGGGGCGTTTTTCCTGCGACATTTCCAGGAAAAATCCAATTACCTCAAGACATGCTGTGAAATCAGAATCCAAGAAATGAGCATAAGAAATGTGTAATCAGTGCACGTGAAAGGACACATACGCCCTCAAACTACCGGCTTATTTCATTTAGCAACATTTAATTATAGTTTTGTTTCCCTCCCTGTTCAATTTGTACTTTTCCCTTTCATTTTCTATTATCCTCTTCTATGTATACATATATATATATATGATAAATATATATAAGATGAATATATATATATA
>JBBPCX010000114.1:563967-574051 GCA_037974365.1 Hydrocynus forskahlii | reverse complement strand
ACACACACACACACACACACATACACACACACACACACACATACACACACACACACACATACACATACACACACACATATGTACACACACACACATGTACACACAAACACACACACACATACGCATACACACACAGACACATACACGAACACACACACGCATGTACACACACACACGCATACACACAGACACGCAAACATAGACACAGACACACACACACACATATACACATATATACATACACACACACACACATACAAACACACACAAACACAAATACGAGGTCAATGTGAAATCACCAAAGGTTCCCTTCAGCAAATAGATATGTGCTCTTTCTAAGTGTAAAAATTACTTTAATACAGTGTATTCATCATTATTAATTATTTTGTGATCATATGGCTCACAATATGGTTGCAAAACTTATTTACTTTTTGGGTTTTTTTTACATCAATTTGCTGAAATTTTAACAGCTCAAAATCAGCTTTGTTTACTGATGTCTCACTGACAAAAATATAGCGATATAAGTAGTAAACATAAAAAAAAGTCTCAAAGTACATATTAAACATACCTCTGATCTCTGATTTTTTAACCATTAAGAATTAATTTCTGATTAAAATGAACTTTGCACAAGTTTCCTTAGCTTTCATTTGAAAGGGGAATTACCAAAAGGTCAGTAAAGTCATTAAATGTGTATGGATGTGAAATGACTCAATGATCTAAACAGGCCACTTCCAACCTACTGTTTGTGTGATGTCACAATATCAGCATATTTGCATATATCCACCTATTACAGCAACATATGGCCGGTTAGGCTACAGAAGTTTAGACTTACTCATGTTGAAGTTATGAGACATAATTAAGAGCAACCAATCAGAATACAGGTCATCTTAAAGGCACAGTACCAGCCAGGTTGGAAAATGGGAATGTAAAAATGAATCATAACTGTTTTTAACTTAATCTATACTTGTGTGATTACATAAACCCAAATAAATGTGATAAATGGACCTGTATACGAAAAATGAAACACAAGAAAAATGTAGGGCCCTTTAAACACTTAACATATCTGGTTCCTATCACCACCACTGTTACATTTCTGACTCAGTAAGTAAGAACAAGGCATCCCATAATAACTCAGTGACTTTGTTTACATCGTAATGATTTAATCAGATGAAATGAAGACAGCATCGACTTTTAAAACCTCTAGAACTCACAAAGTGATGGAGATTCAAGCCCAACACGCTGTTGGGTGCAGTAATTCTTACTCAATGATGTGACGGGCGTCCACCTCCGACACATCCTCGCTATCAGGATCTGGAATCTTCTTCTTCTCCTCCACAGCAGCCTGCGATGGCTGCAGCTGCTCCTCCTCTTCCTCCTGAGAGGGACATATTGACATCATTGCTAGAGCCATTTATAGCAATATCAGTGAAAACTTTTCTAATAAAGTTTATAAATGGATCCAATTTTGTTTCTTTTTCCATAGTTAAGTGGTTCTTGCCATAATGTGCAGTAGAACCGTAGTGGAACAGGATCACTAACTGTGTACCAACCCGACCATCACAACTGATGATCCCAGACACATTAAGAAGGAGAGAAACTCCACTAATGAACTCTTGACGAAGAAACACCTGTTAATTATACACCATTCCAGGTTGATTCATCATGAATCCGAAAAAATGTCAAGAGTGTGCAAAGCTGTCATCAGAGCAATAGGTGTTGTTTTCAATATTAATCTAAAATGTAGCCAGTAATAAAAACAAAGGAAATCATTGAATGAGAAGGTGTGTCCAAACTTTTGACTGGTAGTGTGTATATATATATATATATATATAAATATATACATACATATATGTGTATATGACAGTATCTTATATATGCTCATTAATTATACTAACAACACTAACTGCCTCACCTCTTCCTCCTCAGACCCTGTGTCCTCACTGTCTGATCTCGGGGCCACCTCATATCTATGGACACAGAAATACAAAAACACATAACAGAAACGTCCCTTTAAAAAATATTCCAATATTTCTTTCTCAATGACCCCCCACTCAGGCTCCTAACTGCTCACCCCGGGTTCATCTCCAGCCAGGTCTCCAGCTGTCCAGCTTTGGGAGCGTCCACGCCGGTCAGGATCTTCCCACTGTCCACGTGGATCACCTTCACCGGCAGATCACTCATCTGACTTGTCTCGTCTAGTGGCTACAGGAGAGAGGATGCAGAGACAATGGCATGTGCTAGATTCATGACATTAATGACTTCATAACCACAATATTACAGTGTGAATAAGAACTACACATTTGCAGTAATAACAATGATACTTGATACTGGTGCTGATGCTGTTTATTAATTCTTACAGAAAGTAGAATATCAGAATTAGTCGGGTGCACATCCCAAATGACTGCAGATATAACTGAATAGAGGATTTAACTTATCAGCAATTAGGGAAGTAACAACACAACTGTACTGAGGGAATTTCAACATTTTCAACCTCCGTCCTCTACTTTGATATTGTTTCCGTTGGCCAAAAACACCTCATTGAGCTCCTGACCCTTCAAGAGGTGGGTGAGGTATTCAACGCCAAAGAGGAGTTGAAACTATGGGTGTATGAATGAATGGTGTATGAATGGTGTATGAATGGTGTATGAATGGTGGTACATTCACAACATTCACTGTCCTCTAGTGGTAATATTCACTCATGGTACATTGTGCCTGAGGTGAATGTGAGTTTGTTATTATTCCCGTAATCACTGTTCCCTGTCAGTGTATCTCATTATTGTGTCATTATGTCTGTTGAAGGTCCTACTGAGTCTGGATCCAACACCCACCTCTCCATCCGGCCCCAGTGCCACCGGTTGTCCCTCTGCATTCTCCAGTTTCTTCTTCTTTTTCTTCTTCTTCTTCTTCTCCTTGAGGGCCTGGGCAGCTTTGTGGGCGCGCACCAGCTCGGTGAGGTTGGCCACATACTCGTCCGTCTGCTGCAGCAGGTAGGCCAGCCGCTTGTCCTTCTTCTGATCGATCAGCTTCCTGTAACCCTCCTCATCCTCCGCCTGCAGGGACAGAGAATAAAGGGCTTAAAGTATGTGTGTGTGTGTGTGTGTGTGTGTGTGGCTACTGGGGCAAGTGTTTAGCTCCTTACCTTTTTTTCTGAAATGAGTTTAAAATGTCAATTGGAAATCCTAACACACTTTCGATCCGTACCATGATGTACTTCAGAGTGAAACATGGTATTTAAACTAGCTGAGCACTTTCTCTCCATGTCTGGTGTGGATGGTGGGAGGCGGAGTTAAAATGTGCCATTGGTTAATATTATTTTGCCCCGCCCACTGGTGCACAGTGAGGTAACCAGAATCCAGATGGCATTTTAAAGGAAGGGCCAACAACATTACATTTTGATGGCCAAATATGAGAAAATAAAAATTTCAAATTTGAACAGGGACGATTTTCATTTTAGCTTGATTTTAAAAATTGTATTTGCATTTTTTTGTATTTTATTTTTGTTGTAATTTTCTAGTATTGTTTACTGGTCTTTTTAATGAAAGGATTTAATTTTGCTTCATGTCAAAATTAGGGTTCCCTATGTCCACGTATATATGGTCACGTCTCTTTGTATTAAATATTTTAACTGCAGGTCAAATATTTATTTTTTTCTCATAAACTGAATGTATTGCATTTGCGTCTCCCTCCTCACCATCAGTCTCCTCATCCTCTCTTTCTCAATGCGTTCATTCTCTTTCTTTTGCTCCCTCTCGGTGTTGGCATGGTACGTAGCCACAGCTTTGGTCAGCTTCTGGATCTTTCCAGTGATGGAACGATGATACTCCTTAAAGTCCTTGGCATGCTGGAGGATGCTGTTCAGATATTCCTAAAAAAAAAAAAAAGACAAAAAACAAAGACGCACTAATAAATAGTCATGTAAACTCATATAACAGAGATAAACTGCCATGACATACACTCAAATATCATTATGATATATCTGCATTATCCATTATAGCCTTCTGAGTGTTATGATAAACTGGAACACTCAGCACAACAGGTATTTCTTGCTGGGTAATTCACCTGGGGCTATTTCCCAAAAGCAGGATTTTTCAGTTATCCAGGTTATTTAAGCCCAAATTGAGTACTGTCCAAAAGGAACACCCCTTGGCTTTTTTCCTACTGGACAAGCCTGCCTTTAGGCTTTATCTATCTCACCAAACTGAGAAATCCTGATTTGTGAAATACGCCCCCCGGGGTTTGAGTCCGTTTGTCTACCTGGTGCTTCTGCCTGC
The DNA here is from genome assembly GCA_037974365.1 of Hydrocynus forskahlii. Lineage (NCBI taxonomy): Eukaryota > Metazoa > Chordata > Actinopteri > Characiformes > Alestidae > Hydrocynus > Hydrocynus forskahlii. The sequence continues at coordinate 569,780 of JBBPCX010000114.1, read as the reverse complement.
GTTTGCGCTCCTGTTCGATCTTCTGCTGCTTCTCCAGTTTCTCTGTGATGCGAGCCTCTCGGAGCGACTGTCTCTTACTGCGCTTATAGGCCTTCGCATCCAGAGCCGTCTCCAGAGCCGTCTCGCGGCGCATACACACCACCACCTCCTGCCGCAGCTGCACAGAACACACACACCAACACGCTAGATCTCGCATCCAGGATGAAGGACAAGGCCCTCACTTGTGGGTCAGATATTCTTATGGAAATATTTTAAACGTATGGAACTGCTGAGTATGTTGCTTTGTCAGTGATAAATACAGCAAAACACAAAACAGACTAAAATACAGCTAAGTGATTGAATGACTCCTTTAAAACAGAGGAGGTTGTAGCACCAGCAGCTACCTGTCTCTGAAAGTTGAGCAGTCGGAGGGCTTTCAGCTCTATCGTGGCCTTTGTGCGCAGATCTCCAGCCAGAGAGCCCGGAAGGTTCTCCAGCTCCTGAATGCGGTGCGTTATGCGCGCTTCAAGCCTGAAAAAGCACAATATTATTAAATATCACAGCATTATAAAGCAGGAAAATAAAATAGAGAATAACATCTAGGACTAATATTTATATATGAATACTGAATACTCTACTGATTAGGGATTTAACAAACATCCTAATTCTGTTCAATCCCATCTAGCGGTATGTATTTCCTGATCTAAGGAGTGACTGGACATGTGCCTGGTGCCCATTTGGTAAGGTTTAATTAAAAGTAATAATTTTATTCAAGTTTATAGAGCCAAACAACAAATGTAAAATATGGTCATGTAAATGTGTTCACATGTGTTCTCAGCACAGAGGCGTAAACACTTCTGTAACAACACCCATACAGGTTTAATGAAATAACTAAATGTCATTATTTTATTACATTGCATTTAACTTAAATAATTATATTTATTTTAAATAAGATACATCAAGGTTTTCCTATGGAACTTTCTTAAAGCTTGCTGTCCTGTAACAAAATAACATCACAACAGCTATACTATAACATATACCCAAATATCAGAAAAAAATATTAAATATATATATACATATATTTCAGTGACCTCTGGGTACCCTGAAAGATGCTAATATGTAAATATATATAAATATAATATATATAAATAAATGATTTGTGTGTGTTGAAGTGTATTTAAGTGTGTATAAGAGTGTGTATATATACAGTAATCCCTCGCTTCTCGCAGGGGTTACGGTCCAAGAGCACCTGCTGATGTGTTGTGGTAAAAAAAATGCCTAAAAATGCCTATTTTCATAGTGTAAATCCTAAATGTGACCCCAAATATGCTCCCAAAACACTTTAATTTCATTTTAAACTCAGTTTAATACATTACCCTTAACGAAAATATAAAGGTAAACCCGTACAGTACAGTTTACACCGAACTCCTGCAGTGCTAGAATATAAATACCGGTGTGACCCTTGTATAGACTGGACTGTAATTCATGCACACGCATTTTCTTAGGTTTGCGCTGTCGTTTTCTTTGGTATAAACAGGTAAATACAGTAATAAATTAGTGTAATTTTTGGTAATAAAAATACAGTAAAATGTACGGGTAATCACCAATAATTTTTACATCAATAATTTACTGTTCATCAGCAGCGCGTCTTATTCAGGGTTCTTCAGGAGGACTGTATTGTAGAGACCCGCCGGTTAAAGCAGACGCTGGATGGCGACTGAGCTCAGCAGCCTCTTTTAATTTAATTTACAGTAATAAAACTGCTGGGCTTTAAGAAGAACAAAACGAAAAACAGTACAAAAACATTTATACAGTTATATTTTAAATGGAAATGTTGCTGAATTTACTTTAATATTTATATTACAAAATTAGTAAGTTATATTTTTCTTAATAATTTAGAACTAAAATGCGTAAAAAAACATATTGCCAGGAAAAAGCAAAAAAAGGCAGAGATTGTTGGGATTTCCACGTACAATTATCAGTTAGGTTCTCAGAAAAAATCCGCATAAGACTGATTCCGCGACTCCTGATCCGCGTAAAACTGGGGGATTACTGTATATCACACACACACACACACACATATATGTTTACATATAAAGAGAGAGAGAGAGAGAGAGAGAGAGAGAGAGAGAGAGAGATATGTATATGTGTGTGTGTGTGTGTGTGTATAAAGTACAGCCATATTTACCTATGGTTATAAGCAACTAGATGCCTACTACATAAAATGAACTACCTAGTTTTGATGAAAATTTTTCCCAGTGCATTTCTGGATGCCTACTTCAGGTCCTTAACAGTGCTTTCCGCAAAAAGTGCATAAATAAGAGATCATTTTGCCAAGGGTAATGCCAAAGGTTTGCTTGCATTTCTCCAGTCCAGAATCTCTCCTACCTGTACTCTCTCTCCTGCAGGATCTCCACAGGGTCCAGTCCGCAGGGCTTTTGGATGGGGGTGATGCGGTTCTGCTTCTGATGCAGGGGGATCATGGGCGTAGGTTGGGTCGGATGGCCTGGGTGTCCAGGAGACTGGGTCTGAGGGGGCATGACCGGGGAGGCAGCCGAGGGCACGGAGGGAGGCGCCGGGGAGGGGCGGCCCGTGGGCTGAGGGGGGATCAGTTTCTGAGGGGCGTTGGAGGGGGTGGCAGCGTTCACCATTGGACCTTCAAAATAATCAGAAGAGCCATTCAAGCTTTGATAGATTTTGAAATCAAGCTTTCATGCCTTTATGACTGTAAGCATTCTACATCCGGAGTGGGATTAGTTTTTCCAGAGGAGGTTGTGTAATGTGGGATGACTATCTCTGGGACGACTATTACTGACAGAGCTGTGGTTTCAGTCGATTACAGAAGACCAGTCACTCCACAATCATTACCATCAGACTGAACCCCCACAGCGCAGGATCATACTGGACAAAAATCACCCCACAGCTTTTACTGTCAGACCGAAAACCTACACACACTGCAGATTCATACTGGATTCAAATCATTCCACAATTATTATTGTCAGATTGTAAAAATTACAAACACTGCAGATTCATACAGGTGCAAAATTCACTTCACTATTACTGCTGTCAGACTATAAACACTACACACACTGCAGATTCATACTGGATTAAAATCATCCCACAATTATTACTGTCAAATTGTAAAACTACACACACTGGAGATTCATACTGGATTAAATTCACTCCACTATTATTACTGTCAGACTATAAACTCTACACACACTGCAGATTCATACTGGATTAAAATCACCCCATCCCATAACTGTTTTAATAAACATGTTAATTCTATGATTATAACACACCTAACAAGACATGAAGCGAAAAAGTAAGGGTGTTACCTTCAGGCCAGGTTTTTGGCGGTCCGTTGGCAGGGGGGCCCTGCATGCCGGGGGGGACACCGGAAGGGCCAGGCGGAGGCATGTTGGGTCCAGTCATCCCTGCGGAGCAGCCGGCACACACTAACCCTTTACTTAAGTTACCACAGTGGATTGCAGTGGACCAAAATGTTAAATAAAGATCCACTCCTCAACTAGCCTTTCATAAACACCTTCATGTATAATAACAACCGTACAACAACCTCTATAACTACATTACTGTACAATAGCTTCTATAAGACAACACAAAATGATTCTAACAACGAAGAACTTATTGAAGGACTGAACTCAAATTCCTTAAGAAAAAGGTGGATGAGCTAAAGAGATGATATTATTGAATTATTATTCATTAACAAACAAATAATTTGGTTCCTACAAAACTAATATATGAATTATGTACTTATAAAACTGGGTTGTATCTAAGAGATTTATAGAATTATAGCTGTCGCTATCAGTTATATTTGTAATTGGCAGATTAATTTGATGATTGGTTAAGAGTTTTTTAAACAAAAATTTTAAAATGTTTACAATTATATTTTATTCACACAAATGGGAGTGTCCTTGAGGCCCTGTTTCTTACTGTCCACAAGGAAGAATTTAAATGATGCATTATAACTTACTCCAAACTACCATCTGTGTGGGTAGATTTCTTTCAACTGAGTTACTTATCTTTAGTAGTTATACCCAGTATTTCTGTATATAGCATAGTGTATTTTCATATTGAGTTTTTTTTCTATTTAGATTGTATTTCCACTTTATAGTTTACATTGTCTCTGTGTGTCTTTGCAGTCATTAAATAAGCAATTTCTTCTGGGATCAATAAAGTTTTCTGATTCTCATGACAGCCCTAAACAACACTGAATATCCATAAATTTCCAGATAACATAACTATTTCAACTAATAAGCTATTAGGAGTGGACAGTGTGGGACTGCAGCATCAAAACTCTGCTCACCATGCCCTCTGCTGTAGTTGGGGCCCAGAGGTCCCGGGCCCGTGCTAGGCCCCCCTCCTCCACCAGGAGGCAGGCTTGGTATGGACTGGCCCTGCTGCATCCCTGGCATGGGCCGCTTGCCCTGCACTGCCATTTGCAGGTGGTCCGGGAGGGGCTGCCCGCGCGCCAGCATCTTATAGGCCATGATCTGCGCCCTCAGCTGGTGCAGCTGGTTCTGGTTGAAGGGTGTGGGGTTTGTGGAGGAGCCCGGGGTGCTGCTCCCCGAACCTGAGCCCGCTCCTTGTGCCCCGGGACGCGTCTGCTGAGAGTCAGCGCCCTCTAGGGGGGCAGAGGAGGGTCCGGAGGTGGACAGGAGGGGGCCGGAGGGTGGGGCGCCAGCTGGGAGGGGGCTGGAGACGTGGTCAGAGGACCCTAAAGGAGACGGGTAGCCTGCAGATGGAGAGAGGGAGAAAGAGAAAGAGGCTGGCCTGAAAAACACAACCTGGAAAAAAGTAAAGGCTTCCAAGATCCAAATGTCGCATTATTTCCACATGAAAAATGTAGTCAAAGTCAAGTCAAAGTGAACTTTATTGTCGTCTCAACCATATACAGTCTACAAACAGACACACAGACAGCAGCAGACATACGACATTGTGCAACAGTGCAAATAAAGAAGTATAGAATAAGATAAGAGTGAGATTTATCCTGTCCTGAGTGTGTGGACAGTTCTCTGTGAATTGTGCAGTGTATTAGAGGAATGGGGAGTTCTATAATCATGGAGCCTGCAGGGGCACCTCCATCTAGGAATGTAAAAATGATAACAACAACAACAATAATAATAATAATAATAATAATAATAATAATAGAGATATCCGCAGCAGCCCCTCCATGCGACTCAAAAACAGTGCTAACTGTTTCATGTCAATGTCCTAGTTCTAATTTGCTGTCTATTTATTGTCTGTCTATTGTCCTCAGTCTGTTGTAACCTGCATTCTACTGAATGCTGTTTGTAGGGCTGCAACTATTACATTTTTGGAATTGAGTATTCTGTGAATTTTTTCATCGATTAATCGAGTAATCTGTTAAATCATACTTTGGTGTTTTTAAACAACTATATCAAGAGTGTGTTATCCAACATGAAATGCCTCTTAAAATAAGGAAGCAATTGGCTGTTATTCCTTACACAAAAGGTTTTTATTCAAACTCAACACTTTTATTCGATCAAACCTGAAAACCTTTGGCTTACTGGCTCCAGAACTAAGCCTCTTTTAATGAATCTTTCTGTGAAACATTTATGATGTACATTAAAAAAAACTGTGAAATACAAGTTCACAAACATAGGTTAGCCTATATATCATTAGTTTTATCTTAATATTAGGGCTGGGAATTTAACGCGTTAATTAGATTAATTAATCACAGAAAAAAAAATAACGCGTTAATATTTTAAACGGAATTAACGCTTAAAGACCTGCCACTATTTGGCAGACATGCAGTACTTCAATTCAAGACCAAAAATACGTCATCTTCC
>JBBPCX010000114.1:544928-562952 GCA_037974365.1 Hydrocynus forskahlii | reverse complement strand
GGAACATCGGGATTTACATTCTAGCACTGCAGGAGTTCAGTGTAAACTGTACAGTACAGATACGGGTTTACCTTTACATTTTATTTAAGGGTAAAGTATTAAGCTGAGTTTAAAATGGAATTAAAGTGTTTTGGGAGCATATTTGGGGGCATATTTAGGGTTTATTCTATAAAAATTATGCACTTTTTTACCACATCACAACATCTCGGTTTTTCACTATATGAGGGTGCTCTAGGAACATAACCCCTCTCAAAACTGTGGTAAAACAACGTTTCAGGCATGAGGCAGTGTATTTATAACCATTTCATGTAATAATGATCTGTGATGGAGCTTTTAGAGCTCTTTAAAGCTGATGTCTGTTTCCATTCACCACCACTGTGAACAATTCCGACACTCAGTTGTTTCTCTGGAGAGGACAGATCATTTCATTTCAAACTCACTCTAAATGACCTCATTTACATTTCAACCATTTAACCATGCAGCAATTTAAAAAAAATGACCCTTTAGGTAATACATGAGTAAGGGACAACTCATAGAATACTAATTACTTATTAATAACTTGCAAAGACAATGATGTTCATAAGATGTTCATAAGATTTTTACACACAAGCCCACATGCATTCCTGTGTGTACCTTGTGAGTGCTGGTCCATAGGGCTGGGTGGGGGTCCCATGCCAGCGTGTGCTCCCGCTCTCATAGGCACTCCTTTCAACTGGCTGAACCGAGAGTCCTCAGCCAGGTTCTTCTCATGCAGGCCCTCCAGAGGCTGCAGAAATGAGTAACGTTCAACAAATAAGTGCATGTTCAACTAACTTGTACAAACTACACATACATGCAGAAGCAGCGTGTTTACTTTGTGCATTTGGTGCATGCTCTCCTGCTGGGTGTACCCGGACGGCCCCTGCTGAGGGAGAGAGTGTCCGGATGTGGTCGGGGGTCCGGGACTCGGGCCCATCATGCTGTGAGAGGACCCAGGAGAGGGGCCCGGACCCAGCATCGCCCCAGGAGACGGCCCCGGGCCCGGAGAGGGGCCGGGCCGAGGGGTCCCTCCTAACGGAGGATCTGGAGTGGACATCCCCCTGCTTCAACCTGCATTACAGAGACACATGCTTCATTAGCTTCATATGGCCTTCCACAGAGAACAGGACCAAGACTTAGTCTTTGCCAGGTTTAGGTCTTCGTGAGGAGAACAGGCCCAAGTGCAGACATGACCTGCCAGTTACAAATGAATGACTAGTCTGGGCTCCACATCCCACCGACAGTACATGGATGTCCATGGACATTCATGTTACCTGGATATTCATGTTAGAATATTTACAATTATAATTATCAGAGTAATTTATTATTATTGCTGTTGTTCTTGTTGTTAAATATATTATTGTTGTTGCAGTTCTTCTTCTTATTATTATTACTGCTGTTGTTGTTGTTGCCCTTACTGCCAATAATAAACCCATGGAAAGTAAATGTGTGCCCTGTTTCATGCATGAATTTCTCAGTACCTCTCCTCCTTATAACAAATAGTATGAAATGTTATAATTTCATTAATTAATTTGCATATTATAGACAGAAATTTCATTTTGTTATACAGTGTGGGTGAATCTGGGTGAATCATCATTTCAACAAAATGTCACTCGTTCTTTAATAATTTCTTGCATTTTATCGTGCATTACTCTGGGTCAGTTTGGCATTTACACACAATGTTGGGAATTTAGCCACAAATTTAAGAATTTAGCCATAATATTTATATTCAAGCACAACCAGACCCAAAAACAGGTATGCACAAGTAATCTTTAATGAAAAATGCAGAACTTAAACATAACTTGATTATGGAGACATGCTCCATAATCTATGATATCGGAATCATATCAGTATTGCCAGATATTTATCTGAAAAAAAAACTGGGATTGGACAGAGGTTTAAATTTGAACAATGTTTCATGAATAGCGCATATATGGGACCCTGGAAGAGCAAAATGTTTAGGTGAAGCTGGAATATCGTGCTAAATTTCTTTCATTTTTTCTTTTGTTTACCTCCTTTTAAGCTTAGACAAATATTTAGAAATATGTTTTTAGTTAAATGCAAGTTATTTGTTTCTAATCCATGCGGACGGATATCTAATGTATTTTGCTTCGGCATCAGTATTGGGATTGGCAGTTATATGCATTAAAAATATCAGCCTCCAAATCCCTCATCAGTGCATCCTTAATGAATACAAATGCAGTTAGGCCAGGCAAGGGTCATGGTAGGATTTTACTGATACTTAGATCGATACTGCTTATCAATTCAGACACTTATCAATACACTTACTGATGCTGTTTTACATTATTTGATGCAAAAAATAAAGACGTCATTTTATTGTGGTTCTTAGGAGAAATAAGGATCTAAACTGTGTTTTGAGTTTCCTGTATATATAATGAGGGAGGAGAGATCACTACAAACGTCAACAAAAGTGTGTTGGTGCTGTGCACCGTCCCTCCCCCCGACCCAGTCCAGCATTAACCATATGAAAATGCTATTATTAAGCATTAACACTGCATAAACACCTATAGCAGCAGAATTTGTCCAGGACCTTATCGACCAATCAGGAACTGGTACCAGTTTAATACCAGTTCTTGACACCCATCCGGACTCATGATGCACTCATGATGAAACACAGCACTGACGATAACCTGGATGCTCAGATAAACATGTGTTGCATCACGATGATGATGAATATCATCCCACCTCACAGCCCCCATTTAATGCATTAATTTATAGGCCCCCCTATTCTTACATTCTGTTGTTAATTACGCGCATTTGACCAGCTAGTTGGACTAATATTCATATTCAGTCACATTCACCATCCAGAATAAACATACATTGTGATGTTCACAAACTCAATGAAATAACGTGACATAATGACATCTCATCATGATGACTGCATGCATCACACAACTTTAATCCTGCAGCCAGAACATCAGCAGTGCCAGGTGATGCAGCTGGCCAGGACCCAGGTTACAAAACAAAAGGCATGGACATTTTCAAAGGGAAGATTTTGTTGCAGCAGGATGGAAAAGGCAGCCCAAACCTGGTTCTGCTTTTTCAGGAGCCTCGACAGGGAAAAGAGCAGCTCCCCCCAGTCTACAACAGCACCTAGCTGGACAAGTGTGAGGGTTTGGAGGGGGGAGAGAGAGAGAGAAAAGAAAATGTCTTCCAGGTTGTCCTTCTCGGCTCGGTGCTGCGTGAAGGCTGGAAAGGGGGGCGACTGCAGCACATCAGGGTGGACGACCACCGTGCATGATGTTGCATGAGATTAAAACTCATATGAAAGAGCACTTGCAGGAAAAAGACTGACAATCACTGTCTGAGGCGTTTTTTTCCTGTTTCTTTTGGTCATTTGTGCAGAATGGTAATAAAGGCCGGGCGCCAGGCAGGCGCGGGTGGGTGCGGGTGCAGGAGTCTGGACTCACCGGGCGGCTCTGCAGTGGGAGTGGGAGTGGGGGTCAGTGCAGACCTCCTCGCTGTTGCATTCCTAACGCAGACCCAGACGCCCCCCGCGCCGCGACCACCGACTACCGTGATCCGCCCCCCCCGCACGCAGCTCGTCCCGGCCGGGTACGGAGCGCCGCGCAGGACAAAGAGACAGACTCCGGAGAGAGGGGGCCAGTTCCTCACCACCCCAAAAAACCTGGCATGATCAGTTTATTTATTTATTTATTTATTTGATGTTGGTGGTGGGGCGGAGGGGTGGGAGATGACGATTTAGAGGCCGTGTTCAACAAACTGGCCCCTATGATTTATTATTTGGCTTCATGGCATGCAACGCTGTCTCTTTTTTTATGACTGAGTGAGAAAAAATACTATTTTATTTTATTCAATAAACAGCATTTTATACAGAATTTACACGGATAGGTGGAACTGGATGTGTGTGTATGTGCGTGTGTTTGTGTGTGTGTGTGTGTGTGTGTGTTGTAAGGCAGTGTGGTGGGAGGGTGTGTGTGATGTCACTGATCAAGGACTGAACCTCGAAGAAGCATAAATATTCTGGCAAAAGGAGCCAAAAAATTAACAATCACCTTGACATTCATGCTGGAATATTTACAATAATAATTATCAATGTAGTTTATTATTGTTGTTGGTCTTGTTGTTGTTGTTAAATAAATAATTGTTGCAATTCTTCTTATTATTGTTATTATTACTGCTGTAGTTGTTGTTGACCTTATTGCCAAAAACGTGTGCCTTGTTTCATGCGTGAATTTCTCAGTACCTCTCCTCCTTATAACAAATGGTTATAAAGGTTACAGTTTCATTAATTAATGTATGTATTGAATAATTAATTGTATTTATGAGTACATTTAAATAATAATAATAATAATAATAATAATAATAATAATAATAATAATATAGCTCAGTACAGGGTGTGTGCAGGGTTCACTCCGGGTCTCTTCTTATAATAACAAATGGTTATAATAATAATGTAACATTTTAATTTATGAATTAGTTATTAATGAATTAGTTTTATTTACGAGCATATTTTGATATTTATAATAGGTCAGTACAGGGAGTGTGTGCCTGCCCTGCCGCTCCGGCCCGACAGGGGGATCTACTGGGTCCCTCCTCGGCTGCGCTGCGTTTGGGTAAACACAACAGTCTTCCGGTGGCTGTCTTCTGTGTGCCCGTTCTGCTGTGCCCGATGAGTTTCGCTGATAACCTGAACAGATGGGCGAGTAGAGTGGATATGGTGAGTGTTTGTGGTCTGAGAGGGTGTGTTTTGTCGGGCTGAGCGGTTGTGGCGCCGGGGGGAGTCCGCTGGGGAGGGAGAGTCGGTGTGTTAGCTGTTAGCTCGCCCCGTTAGCTGCCGCGTCCCCCTCAGACGGGCTCGCTCGGTCCGTCCATTCGGCTCCTGATTACACAAATAATACCGATTTAAACTCCGAACTCGACACCTTTGGTGACAAAAACAGAATCCTCACGTCGAGTACTTTGTCCAGACCCCGTTTCCTCGCCCCCTTGTCGCCCCCTCCCCGCACTTTTCCGCCCCTGAGCCTTGCCGGGCGCGCAAAATGTCCGTGGCTGTTTTTGTGTAGCGCCGTTAGCTAGCATAGAGCAATGACTGTCCCACCTCTGTTTTAGGACTACGGGAACAAACTGAACCAGGCTCTCTCCTCTAGCTCTAAATTTCTACCCACAGCAGGAGCGCGGGGCGCGGCGCCGTTTCAGCACTACGGCCGCTCGCTGGGGCCCGGCGTGAAAGTCAAAGAGGAGGACGAGAGCGTCGAGGACTTCTTCCATTTCGGTGAGTCCATCACACTGTGGTGCGTCCAAGTGTTTAAAACACCCTATGATAAAAAAAAAGCGCACTGCGTCGTGAATCAGAATAGAGTTTACTGCCTTGTACACAAGGAATTTGCTTTAGTTGTTGGTTCAAACATATAAGATAAAAGAATACAAAAAAACAATATCAAGTAAAAGATACAATCGAGAAGTAAACATTGTGCAAGCTGTGCAGTGTGTCACAGAATGAATAAATAAATAAGATGAACACATGAATTTTCCAGAAGAGAGAATGTGAGCAATAGGTTGGAATGAATAATCAGCTGTGCAGTGTGTGCCAGGAATCTTAAAATACACCTTATGATATGTCATTACTGTTTGAAATGTGCACAGAACCTAGTGTGCAGGGCATAGGATATATATATATATATATATATATATATATATATATACAAAAATGGTGCAGATTCCGAGTGTGGTTAAGAGTCAGTGGCGATCTTTGGCCTTGTTGACAGACAGCTGCAAAGGGGAAGAAACTGGTGTTTAATGCACTTCTGCTTTGTGAAATAGGTAAACATTGCTTAAGGAGGGCTTTTTCTAATGTTTGTAGTTATATTTGTTAGTATTTTTGTTAATGCAATGCATTTTAAATACCTTAAAATACCATACTACTCCCTTTAGCTCCTCCACGTTGAACACTACTTGTGCTTTATGTGAGAGGCATTTCCATAATTTACAAGCTAACCAGTATACCACCAGTGACATGTCTCTGAAGTTTCACTTGTTTACTGTTTGTTTGTCTTTCTATGTTGGTACAGCTCAGCACCTTCAGCAGCAAACAGGAGAGTGCCTCACAGCCTGCTGTGGTGGAGCAAATCCCAAAACGGCACCACTTGCAACATCTCTGACTACTGCTCTCCCCAACGCTCTCGCTAACCTGCCGCCCAAGCCCAACAGCCACCCCTCTGCGGAGAGGCCATACCACTGCCAGGACTGTGGCAAGTACTTCAGAATCAGCGACATTAAGCGCCACCAGAGAATCCACAGCGGCGAAAGGCCGTTCCCTTGCTTTCAGTGTGGTAAGAATTTCCCCACGTCGGGAGACCTCAAAAGGCACGAGAGGATCCACACAGGAGAGCGGCCGTACCACTGCCTACAGTGCGGCAAGAATTTCTCTGACTCGGGGCACCTGAAGCAGCACGAGAGGATGCATACGGGGGAGAGGCCTTACCAGTGCCCGCAGTGCGCCAAGCGCTTCTACAGATCGGGGGACCTAAAGAGACACCTCCGCATCCACAGCGGGGAGCGGCCTTACAAGTGCCCCCAGTGCGACAAGACCTTCTCTGATTCCGGACATTTGCGGGGTCACCAGCGCATTCACACGGGAGAAAGACCCCACCGCTGCACTCTGTGCGAGAAGAGCTTCTTTAGATCGGGCGATCTGAAGAGGCACCACAGGACGCACACTGGCGAGCGGCCTTACCAGTGCTACCAGTGTGGAAAGAGCTTCTCTGAATCGGGACACCTGAAGGAACACAGGCGAATTCACACGGGTGAAAAGCCATACCACTGCAACCAGTGCGACAAGAGTTTCTCCAGGCTGGAGCGACTCAAGGGCCACCAGAGCATCCACACGGGCGAGAGGCCCTTTCACTGCGCCCAATGCGGCAAGAACTTCTTCAGGTCCGGAGAGCTGAAGAGGCACCAGAGGATACATAATGGGGACAGAGTGTAAAGTCACAGCCATTAGGGCTAGTTTTTTGGTGTTGCTTTTTGCAGGGCATTTGTTTCATTTTATCACATTTGTGGCCAATCTGACTGCTTATGTTCCTGTACGGCAGAACTGTTTCTGCCCTGGGTAACAAGAGGTTCTAGAGTTAAAGGGATACTCTGGCGCTTTTCAGCCTCATCTATATCTGCCGCTTTGGTATGGCTGATTAATACAGACCATAATTTTGATCTAAAAGAAAAGTTCTGCAAAAAGAATAGTTGCTAAAAGAACAGCTCTGAAAGTCATTTACATTGGAAGCCAACAGGTTTTTTATTCTTTTCTCTTCTGCTATTAAAGCAGATGGAATAGGTTGGAAAACATTAGAGCATCCCTGTAAAGTGTATTTGTGTAGGGCTGAAGCAGAATCCTGCAACCCATTGGCTCTTGTAGAAAGAGGGCCAACCATGCCTGTGCTAATTGATGTATTTACCCAAGATTATAATGTAGAGGGCAGTACCTGGCTGACCTTTGACATTCCTTCATAAAAATGATCTCTATGGATTCTTATTTGAAATTTTCAAACTATCTTCCCACCCGAGTTAAAGGTATATCCCCTCCACATCGCTAATTTGCTATCCAACACGTCATAAATTCCAGATCACTTTTATAGCCGCTACCTCTACATGCCTTTATTTACAGGGAAGCGCCTTTAGAGTCGGACTGGTTAAGGTGGTCGCCTTCCACAAACTGTTACACACCATATTGTTTCTCTCCTGTACACGCTGGTATAGACGCTCATTCCCATTGCATTCACAAAGTAGCGTTTAAAGTGTGGAGTGTACAGTACAATGTTTGTATATTGTAGCAAGATATATCGTCAAGTGAAAGACTCTGTAGAACTGTATATTGTAAAGGAGATTCTTAATGTGTATGCTTACATTTACTTTTTACTTTATCACTTTCTAAACCCTTCACAAAGCGTTTGTGCTGAATTCCGGTAGTGTGCTGAAGCCACGCCTGTGGAGGTTGACTTTATCATGAGATGTATGTGTCTCTGACATGAACTGAGTAAGTTTTTAGTATTTTTTTTTCCTCCTTTTTTTTTTTTTTTTCTTCAATGTATCACTGTATGTAGTGGCACATGATCTTGTGCTTGCTTCTGCCACTATTGTGGCACTGTAAAATGCTACTGTACTCATCGTGTAAACAGTACATGGGGAAAATATTCTTAGTTCAATGCAACACTTGGTCCACTCCTTGAATATTTTGTCACCACTATCTTGAAAGTAGTATTTACCAAGTGCGGGTGTACGTCCTCAGTTGTGGCACCACAATTTACAAACTGTTTGTTCTCAAAAAAAGGTTTTTGGGGTCTGCACATTGAGGTGAATCGTGTATTAAATTAATCAAACCTTTCACAAATTATATGAATTAGGTTTAGTGTCTAACTACATATTTGTTTTTGTTAAATCTTTTTTTCTTCATATTGTCATTTTAAAAAAAAACATATGTATGTATTTAACCATTTATGGGATGTTTAGTTTCATAGACCTTGATTCAATCAGATGTTTTTTAAAATCTTTATGTATTATTGCAATTAAACAATGGGGAAAAAACAGCCGTGACAATATACCACATGTTGATAGAGAGCGAGGTGATGTTTAAAGCAGCTTTCTGATTGAATCCAGGCTCTAAATAGTAGGTGTGATGTTTTCTGACCCCAGGCTGCCCCTTCCTTTGCCTGTGCATGAGTGCTTTCTTCATACGTTAATGTAATTATCCCTTATTTGCACAAAATAAATACATAATCTCTGCTCACATTTTTACTTTATACATACTCAACAATTCTCTGCTGCTCTCATTGATGTTTTTGTACACTGAATAAACTGGGTTCATTTTTATAATATAGTAAATGGGCCAGCAGAAATGGTCCAAAATATATTTGGAAAAAATATTAAATTAATTAAAATGGAAAGTTCTGTCTCCTGTAAAATTACAATTTTGGAAACAAGGTTTTGTTTCGGTATGAGACACTTGACAGATGAAGCAATAGAAATTCCTAAGTGCAAAGTATATTGCAGAAAATCCAGATTTGTTACTTTTGAGCAGTAATACTAATTATACCAAGAAAATATTTGTTGTAAAGTGCAGTTTTAAAATTCTAAAATGGTTCAATTGTTGTCTTCAAAAATGTTTACTTAATGTGTAAACTAGTGGATCCCAATCCTGAGGTGGACTTTTCACAACACAGAATTGGTCAGTTTAGCTACTTAATTTCGGCCCAAATTTTGTTAATCGTTATCGCAATATTGGTCTCTGCAATACTGATGTTGCAGAAGGCTGCAATATGCAAATAAGCCACTAACCAATCACTGTGTTTCTGACAGGGCAACCAATCACAGCTCCAGGTGAGTTACTGAATCGAGGTCTTCATGTTTTCCAACCAAACTGATAATTTTAAACCTTAAAGTGTGTTTGTGAATATGAATGGTGGGGCTAAACTTCTGTAGTCAGAATATATAAATGTTTTGTGACATCACAAAAACTGGTATGTAGCTTGTTTTCCAAGTATGGACTGAATGGATGGAGGAGCGAAACAATATTTACAGACTTAGTCTTTTTAATCCCAGAAAAGGTGATGTCTTGAAAAGTCATGGTAATTGCTATTTGCAGTATTGCAGATTTGTAAAATCGCAATACTGTCCAAATCGTGCAGCTTTATCGTCGATCCTTTCCAGTGCTCCTGTTCTACACAGGCTTCAGAGAAGACTTGCTGATTAGCTGATTAGTTTGATCAGGTGTGTTGTGGGTCACGTTAGTAGGAGCTGATCTAAAATCAGTATTTGTTGCATGAAGCTGAGAGATGGCTTGAGGTGGTATTTCCGAAGCATCTCAACTGAGGAGTGCTGTTTCTGGGTTAGTGTTTTGACCACATTGAGGGTCTGTGGCTGATCTGAGTGGGTACTTTGTAAAGACCACCTCATTCCCATCATGATCATCATTAATCAGGAGGAATCTGATCTGAGGTCAGTTATTTAGATGGATCAAGAGAGATGACTGGGGTGGTATTTTCAAAGCATCTCAAATAATGGAGCAGTGTTTTCATATTGGTGAGGGAGGAGGTCTGTGAGATCTGAGTGGGTGCTTTGTGAAGACCACTCCTGACTCATGACAGACTGCAGTCCAACCATGTTGATTACAGTCTTGAGGGGGGACATTTGCGACAGCTGCTGGGGCGTTTCCGGCGGAGTAAAAAGCCCTTCGGTTGCCACGGTTACGTGCGAAGGCGGTGACGTCATTGATGTGAGGAGGTGAGAGGGAGAGGAGGGAAGGAAAGAGCAAGAAGAAGAAGAAGGAGGAGGAGGGGGAGAGAAGGAGGAACGGGGGGCGAACGAGAGAGCAGAGCGACAGAAAGGAGGGAAGGAGGAGAGAAGAGGGAGAGAAGGTTTGAGAGGGAAAAAGCCCGACAGAGAGAATGGGCGCCAGGTAGAAGGGACGTTAGCAAGAATGCTAACGTGACGAAATTAAATGTAAGTGTTTCTGGGGTGTTTTATTTATTTATTTTCTTTTGCTTTCTGAATAGAAATAAGTTTCCACGCTGGGCTTAGTGTTTACTAGCAGCAGGATTTAGTGTTTACTAACAGAGGGGCTGAGTGTTGTGTCACGGTGCTAATGTTAGTCCTTTAGCATAGCTAATGTAAACAAAGCCCCATAGCAAATGTATTGATAATGACAGGTTTTCCCAACACTTTGCTTCAATCCCACAACACCCGTTTTAAATATGTTTAATTTAAAGAGCACCTTTCACATACCCAATGACGTTTTCCAGAGTAACAACAAAACAAGCGCACAAAAAATAAACTCGACACATACTGCAGAACAACAGGACTAGACAGACACAGTCATAACACAGAGAGAAGGTGTGACTTAAGATGACTTGAATTCTGAAATGGGTTTCTCTAAGGGTGTGGGCAGTGAATGCCACAGTTTTGGTAAGTGTCCGTGGTGTACAGATGTAGCAGGTCTTATATATGAGAGAGACCTTGAAGGGCTTTAAAAGTACATATAAGCATTTTATGCTGAATATGGAAGGATACTAAATGATCTTGGCTAACCAACTGTCTGGCTCTGTCAGCACTATTTTCACTGTTATGTTGCTTATACTGGTTACACAGTCTATGGTGCCCAGCTATACTGTTTACACTGGTTGCATTGTTGATACTGGTTATATTGTTTGCACAATTCTCTAATACATTGCACATTTTATTTTAGTTATTTATATACAATGCACATAAGTTGCTAAGAACTGTCCACACACTCAGGACAGGTTAAATCTCACTCTTATTTTATATTTCTTTATTAGAACTGTTTTATATGTTGTATGTCTGCTACACTGTATGTACACTGTGGAACTTGAGCGTCTCCATTTTGTCTCTCTGCATACTAGTATATGGTTGAGATGACAGTAAAGTTCACTTTCACTTTGAAATTGATAACCTTGGATGGAACTAATAGGCATAGCTGGATAAGGGTTATCATTAATTCCAAGAAGCAGCTGCAGTAATGAGATACTGAGATGTTCTCCTTCTTTGAGTTCTTGCTTTAACTAACTACATGCACTGCTCTCCTCGCTAAAAGCATCAAATGTCTGGCTGGTTTGGTGTGTTAACTCTTAACTCCTAACCTTTCCTGTTTTTCTCTTGTAACTCTTGCCTGTCTGTATACAAAAGTGGTTACTAACCTACATTCTGTTTAGCAGGAGAGAAGCATGAGAAAGAAGACCTGTGAAGCAGTGTTGAGATGTTTTGGAAGGTGGAATGATGGAAGGAGTGGGAAAGGAAAGGTCCATTTGTAATGCAGGGTCTTTTCCATGGCTTGGTCACTTAGACAGCGAAGCACCATCCAGGGTTTGGAAACTCGCAGACTGCTTCTCTTCCCTCAAGCAAACTCCCCCAGCTTCACAGCCCCAGGTAAGTCTCACACGAAGAGCCATCAGTTGCAGAAAATGGTAATTTAAAATAACTTAATGCACTAGTACCTAAAAGTCACTTAAATAATCTTTGGTCCCCATGGGAGCCATTACATTCTTATAAGCTATTTAGCATTTGTTTACATGTGCAGTAGGTCTCTTTAGCCAGCATTTGTTGTGTTAACGGCATCTTTTAGAGATGCAAAGCATGAAGCCCCTGGCAAAACTAATTGAATTGCTACACTTGGAGGGTGTTTACCTGGCTTTTTACTTCATAGCAAATAAAACAAACAGCAGACATGATGTAGTTTTTTCTGAAATAGCTGAACATTTGTGAAACCTCAGTCAAATAATTTTAATTATTGGCATTTTTTCTAGATCAAGGAGAGTGGGAAAAATATGTGACCCCTTACTGTGAATGAACAGATGATGTAATAATAATAATAAAAAAAAACTATTAGTGTTTTGTTGGTCTTCCTTAGACCAGAATTGTTTGAGGCATGGACTTCATTAATGAAAAGCAAAACAATATTCTTCATTGAGCTGTCATTGAATTGCCATTTCTTTCCTGAAGTAAAGCAGAAATGCTCTTTGCTCAGTGGCAAGCTGCATTCTGACCACAATAATCAGATAAGTGTCAAATTGTATTTTTTATACGTTTGTTTTAGAAATGCAAGTGACTTATTCCATTTTTTTTTCATCCACATGGATTGATTACATAATTTTTTCTTCTACTTGAGCATGTAAAAAGCTAATAGATAAAGAGAGGTAGGAAGATGTACAGATACAAGGATGTGACTAATACTTTGTGTATTTCCTCTGTAAACATTGGAAGGATGCCAGTTGGTCGCTGAGATGTTTTGTGTTTCGTTCCAGACTAATTACATGGAAGTCCGTAAGCCAGTGTTGGAGCTGAAAGATGTTCCTCCTCCTCCGCTCCACAGTGCCTCTCAGCAGCCTCTTCCTCTGGCTCCCCTCCCAGCACCTCCCCCTTGCCATCTCCCACTGCCTCCAGATCCCCAACCCCCACAGGGGCAGCTCTTGCCCCTACCTCTACCTCAACCTCAACCTCAACCCCAGCCCCAGCCTGGTAGCCCTAAAGTAAGCCTGTGTTCTCGCTGTGAGTCCAGCCTGCACCTCCAACAAAGCCCTGGTGCCCTCAAAGCCAGAGCCCACAAGTTCGGTGATGTAGGTGGTGGATCTAGCGTTAGCAGCAGTGTTAATGCTAACATTGGTGGTGGCCTTCCTACACTTTCCTTTTCTCATGCACAGGGTGACACCCACACTGGCCAGCCCCCATCTGCCCCTTCCTCTGCTCCGTACCAGCCCTTCCTCAAGCTGCAGACCCCACAGAGTTTTGGGCTCCAGATGCCATCGGTAGCCACGTCTCAGCCAGTGGCAGCCTACACCCACCCCTCCTGCTGTGTGGGCCTCAGGCACCTCCATGCTTGTCCCTCTCTTTCTGTGGGTTGTGTGCAGTCCAACCATGTGCCTGGCTCTGCTTCTATCCACGGCCCTTACATGGCCCCGACTGGGTGCTGTCACCGTAATGGGGAGGGTCGGGCAGAGCAGCACCCCCACTCACACAGTGATGCACCCTCCTCTACTCATCTCTGCCCTAACCCTTTGCACCTCAATGTCGAGCACACCACAGTCTGTCTGAAGGGAGCACACTACTGCCACCAGTGTTTGAGTAAGGTTGGTGGTACAGTTTCTCACCAGCACATCTTGATATCTTAGATGCCAAACGACATAAGTGCCCAATACATTTGGTGATTTTTTTCATGCTGTAAGTTTTTAGTTGTTTCATGTATTGTAATCAGAGGCCAGCAGTGAAAGGAAGCTCTATGATTGGCTATTCAGCCTAGTGTATTAATGCATGAGAAGAGTCTTGCAGTTTACTGGTGTTGAGGAACCTCAGCCACATCTCTTGTTAGACGTGTTGACACCTGAGCCACATAATGAACATTTTAACGAAACAAGTTAAGTTGGAATAGATTAATTTATATCTTTCAGGGATTAGCATTTGTCTCATGTTGTATTTGGAACATGTGCATGTATTTTTTGTGTACTGCTTAAGGTTATTAAGATTGCATGTTGACAAAACTGATGACCTGTTTAGCCTGTGCAGGGTTTAGGCGCTGGGGACTCTGCAAAGCTTTGGCCAAACATCCCCCCACCGCAGGCCCAGTCGGCTCCAGTGCCTGTGTGTAATGGTTGCGGGGTGCCTGGATCCTCGACCGATGCTGTTCTTCTCTGCGCTACCAGCCTGGGCAAATTCAACCAGAAGCACGGTCCGTAGGCACAAACACATGCTGTAGTCCAGAGTAAAATAAATAAATCTGGCACTGCTGGATTTTAAACCTCTTGGACTGGAACTGAAGTTTTAGTATTCAGAACTAAGCTACCCAGCTCTCTATGTTAGATACAGGTTTGTCTGTGTGTGACTGATGTTACTTCAGATGGCCATACTGGGTGTAACTTATCAGCCTGTGTTCCTTAAAAACTCTGTCTTTGTGTAGCACTTTTTTTAGACTTTTTGTGTGCATGTCTATTAGGCACCACTGAAAGCGGCAGCCAGGAGGCCCTTCCCCCAGTGGGCGTGTTTTGGGACATAGAGAACTGTGCCGTGCCCAGTGGGCGTTCTGCGGCCACAGTGGTACAGAGGCTACGAGAGCGCTTCTTCCAGGGCCATCGAGAAGCCGAATTCATCTGTGTGTGTGACATAAGCAAAGAGAATAAGGCTGTCATTCAGGAGCTTAATAACTGCCAGGTATATCAGTAGAGGCTAAGCATTGGCATTATCAGCTGATTAAGGTTTTATGCAACTTATTTTCAGTCTTATTTCCTATTTCACAGGTTACAGTTGCTCACATAAATGCCACGGCCAAAAATGCTGCTGACGACAAACTCCGGCAGAGTCTGCGGCGCTTTGCTGAGACGCATACGGCTCCCGCCACAGTCATTGTTGTGTCTTGTGAGTCCCTACCAGAAAAACAGAAATTACTTAAAGACATGTTCACCAAATTTTTCTCTGTCTTTTGGCAGTGTTGCTAACGTAATGGAAAGGTATTCGGTTAAACTGGGGCTTGTAGAGGGGCTTCCGAGTGATGCGACTATCTGACTATTGGCCCTAGCATCAGGAGTTTGATCTGTGGTAATGCTGCAAACATCTGTGGCCGGGAGTCCAAGAATTTGTTTCACTCTATTTGGGTGGGGAGCATGGTGCTAGCCAACGAGATGCTAACCAAAACTGGGCATCTGTTGGCTGATGCAAGTGCTGTATGTTGTCCAATGATGACGTGTCGGCATCATTAAAAGTCGCAGGGGCTTACTTTATGTGACTAGGCTAGCTTTTGTCCTCCCACTGGTGGTGACAACATATGACAGGGGAGCTAGTAGAGGAGTTGCCACTAAACTAGGGAGTGAATCTGGAAAATCTGGAAAAAAAACCCCAAAAACCTGGGCTCTGTATTTTTATAACTCTTTAGCCAGTCTTGTGAAAATCTGGTGGCCAACAGTGTCCAGCAATGATGCAGAATTCTAGTTTGACCATTCTGAAACATTTTGTGAATGTGCCTTTTTAAACATGCTCATTTGGTTCTCTCATTACTTCACAGCTGACGTGAACTTTGCCAGCGAGTTGAGTGACCTGCGTCATCGTCATGGTTTCCAGGTCGTTCTGGTGCATAAGAGCCAGGCCTCACCTGCTCTGCTACAGCATGCTCATCTGCACGTCCCGTTTGAGGACTTTGTCTCGGAACTGCCTCCCAGGATGCTTATTAAATCACAGGTATGCACCTCTGCTTCCCACCGTAGCACCTCAAGAATTAAGTAGCAGTCATTAGTTCACTTACAAGTATTTTCTGCCCTGAAAGTGCTTCATGACAAGTTGATGATCAAGTTATTGCAAAGCCTCCGTAAATCAAGACAGGGCAGCAGAGTGTTCAGGAGCCTTGCCTAGCCTATGTATGACCTTTTTCTGGTATATATTTTACCAGATATGCTTGACATTTATGGACCTCAGCCTCCTCTGGCCTTCGTAATCCCTAGCCTGCATGTTTTCAGTACAAATGCAGTGCAGCGGTATGGCCTTGACCGAGGCTACACACATGAAAACTGTAGTCTGTAGTTGCTGAATGCAATGATTTGTACACCATTTTGTGCTCAGATTCCTTTTTTTCCCCAAGGTTGGAATAGTTACAGGAAACAATTCACAAACCCATTTCATTTCTCAAAACCAGTAACTTCCCCAGTAGCGCAGTCTGAGAAAACCTAGAGTTGCTCCCTCTTTCTTTGCTTCCCCCAGCCTTGTTTCAACCTCCTCTTTGTGCACAACCTCCCCACGCACCGTGACGCCAAGGCTGTCAGTAGCAGGCTTCAGCGCCTGTCCAATAACTGTGGCGGGAAAGTGTTGGGAGTGTCCGGTGGCACTGCTGTGCTCCGATTTGCCAGCGCAGAGGCGGCGGAGCGTGCCGCAAAGCGCATGGAGAATGAGGATGTCCTGGGGAACCAGATCACCATCTCCTTTTCCCCTGACGGGCCACAGCAGAAGGAGGAAGAGGAGCGAATTCGCCTCCCTGCCTCCTCTTCCTCCTCTGCCGCCTTGTTCCTTCCCCTGGAGAAGCCACGGTCGCCACGGCGCCCCAGACGGGTGTCCCGGTCCTGCCAGAGTGGCAGAGATGGTGGGGTGAACGTCCCGGAAAGACCCTACAGTCCAAGGAAAGGGGGGCATGCCTCTTCCTGCAGCCCAGTGATGAAGCCCCTCCCTCAGGTCAGCAGCGTAATGGTGTCCTTCCGCCGCCTCCTCGACCCTCCAGCCATTATGATGCTCTGCTGCCTCCTTGTATTCAACTTCATAAAGCTCTGGGCCCACCAGTCCAGTGTTCTCTAACAAACAGATCAAAGTATTCAGTTGTGTATCATCAATGGACACATAACATTTGGTTAATTTGGCTTCTTTTATCTGGCAAATCTAAAGTCATCTGCCAGTGTTTGTTGGAGAACGTTGGAACAGTGTGCCAAGAGTCAGCATGCCCATGCTGAGTGCCTGTTACCCTGCCTGCTCCTAAACCCCTTCCCACAGTCCTGCCTGTATGCCTGCAGATACTTGAGGAACTTGATTTCTCCCTGGTTTTGCCTGGTTGTAACTTAGATGAGGATGACGGCTTGCTGTGTATGCTGGTGTAACACATCAGTAGTTTTGCATGACTTCCTACACTCAGTCTACCTCAGACTAGCTGAGACGTAACACTAATGCTTTATTCCTCTCATCCGCCTCTCCACAACCTCCCTCTGTTTTTCTTTGCAATTTCCCTCTGTTTTAGAGAGCAGGACAGTGTAAGAACATCTCCACTTTTAACAGCAGTTTAAGAACTCTTTAAAATGTGTTTTCCTTCCTCTATCAGTCATAAAATTGTGACAGACTGCCACTGAACTGCGGCCTTTAAGAATTGATGTCCCTTACTACTTTACTGCTGAATCTAGGACACGATTGGTGTGGAGTCCAGGCCCAGGATGGGTTTCACTCTGGAGAAAAGCCGTGCTGCATCAGCGTCTCCTCAGAGTAACGGCCTGACCTCACAGCTGCAGCCTGCCAAGCCTGGTTTCCCTGCTGAGCTCCTCCATCGGGGTCGCAGGTACCCTTCCTACAATGCTGCATGTCAGCCCACCACCATGCGACAACATGGAACTGCAATGGAACTGTGACCTACAGATCACACAAACCTCTAAAGACCTCTTCAGACTAATACAAAATTAGACAGTTGACTTTGCTGATGATTACCATTGGTTTGAAGAGCTAATCTTTTATCACTGACTGTACACTACCAGGCAAAAGTTTGGACACGCCTTCTCATTCGACTATTTTCTTTGTTTTTGTTATTGACTACATTGCAGATTAATATTGAAAGCATCACCTATTGCTCTGATGACAGCTTTACAAACTCTTAGCATTTTTTCAATCAGATTCATGAGGAATCGACCTGGAATGGTATTTCATTAACAGGTGTTCATCAAGAGTTCATTAGTGGACTTTCTTGCCTTCTTAATGTGTTTGGGATCATCAGTTGTGATGGTCGGGTTGGTACAC
>JBBPCX010000114.1:534302-544828 GCA_037974365.1 Hydrocynus forskahlii | reverse complement strand
CACAGTTAGTGATCCTGTTCCACTACGGTTCTACTGCACATTATGGCAAGAACCACTTAACTAAGTAAAAAGAAACAGTCCATCATTACCTTATTACAAATCATATTCTGGTTTGTTTACCTTTTTTGTTTACTGCATAATCTCATGTGTTCCTTCATCATTTTGTTTGTTTTCAATATTAATCTACAATGTAGAAAATTAAATGAAAACAAAGAAGCATTGATTGAGATGGTGTGTCCAAACTTTTGACTGGTGGTGTATGTTCAGACTGTAATAGACCTATAAAGCCATCTCACTAACATAGACCCATATAACAAATCATTATAGCTCTGAAATGGTCTTTTATAGAATATGAATAAAAATTTTGATATATGGTCTTTAGTGTATGTTTACATTTTGTTCCAATTCATTTGATATCGTTTGACACGTTAGTTAAATGAAGTAATAATAAATTAAAATATTAAAAATAAAGTTAAATGGTTTTAATGTCAGCAACAGTATGTACATTCAGTAATGCTTCTTTTCAGTGACCTTAGGAGTGAAGTTTCTGCATTTCCTAGCTGCTTTGAAATGAAGTGATGGTGATGTGAGTGTGTTCTGAAAGGCGTGTTTGTGTTTGTGTAAGGAGAGACTCGTGTACCCTGCGCAGTGTTACGGACTCTCCCATGGAGCCTTTCCAGGTTAGCACGCCATCAGCCTTCAGCAAACTCAACTTGCATACTTCCTTCAGCCCTCTGATGTTCTCCCAGGGCTCCTGTTCCTCTAGGTGAGTGGGCCCTCATTTGTATTTATCTAACTTGCAGTCAAAACAAGTCGTTGATTCAGCGCATCATAATTTCAAATTTGTGATCATGATTTTGAATCCAGTGACTTATTTTGGTGAAATACACTTACCCAGGTATATACATATACAGTAAAGAGACTGGTTGTGTATATAAAGTACATTTTTCTCGGTATTGGAGTGAAATCCATCAAACCGTGATTTATGTAAGGTTATTCAGTGCCTGTGTGAATATTTCGGATTTCTTATACTTAAAATGGCATTTCTTGTCTCTTGCGCAGAAGTGCATCGCCCTGTCTGTCCAACCGTTCGTCTCCACTGAGCATTCCGTCTCGTAGCCCCTGTCCCGACTCCCATCCTGAGCCATTTTCAGATGGAGCAGACATCCAGGTGGCAAACCTGGACTACAGAATGTCTCGCAAAGACCTGCAGCAGATCTTGCTGGACACTTTCGCCAAGCATGGCAGGGTGAGGCAGGAAATCGGGGGTTCAGTGGTCAGGCCACAATAACTTTATGCCTTTTTGGATGTTACAGTAGTTTTAAAAGTGATTCCCACAATATATATTCTTTCTGTACATTCTTTGTGTTTTATTTATTTTCTTGTTTTCTAACAGGTAAAAAGTGTTGAGCTCAGTCCTCACACAGACTATCAACTAAAGGCTAAAGTGCAAATGGGCTCCCTGCAGCAAGCTATAGGAGCTGTCAGCATTCTCCACCGGTACAAGATCGGCAACAAGCGCATTCATGTCTCCCTCATCACAGGCGCAAATAACAAGTCCCTTGCCTGCCTCAGGTACAGTCAGAAATACATTGGCCCAAACATGCTAATTATATTGTTTAATAGTTTATATTTATTCAAAATAATGTATGTCCGTTATTAAAGATGACACATTAAAAGATCACACCAGTATGACTTTAATCTAGTGCAACACTGGGAATCTACATAACATGACTGTGATTAAAATTTGCTCTAATAATGTGAGCATCTTTTAGCAAAAATTCTTTACCTGCAGTCTGCTTTCATTAATAGTTGAGTTCCCTGCCAGAGGGAGGCACTAATGTTGCTCTCTCTATCGTCCCTACAGTTCAGAAGTAATCAGTATTCTTCAGGACTCTCCAGCCAACTGTCTTCCACTCTTCAAATTCAGTGAAATTTACGAGAAAAAGTGAGACTTTTTGTCACGTGTGTCTTTTACTGTTTGGGATTTTTCATATAGTAAGATTATTACCTGGTGGATTAAAGGGCTTTATAAACAAAAATCACATTACTTAATAGCCCCTTTTTATCTGAAATATATTAAGATGCAGAATTTATTCTTTTCGTAATGCAGTTCTTATAGTTAATGTCCCTGTATCCTGAAATGTCTCACCTACATACATTTCTGTGATTGCCACTGGCCTGGCAAGATTAGTGGAACAGGGACAAAATGGGTTAAGAGAATTTTTTTTCTTTAATTTGATTTTATTCTTTGGGATTATCAAATTACCCTTTTAAAAAAAAAGAAAAAGAAAAAAAGACGACTCTTGTTTTTGGGCTGGTCTATGGTACATGATGGGTGCTTGGACTTTGCCATCAATCATTTTATTTCTTTAATGGGTGCCCCCTTGCAGGTTTGGTCGTAAGCTGGTGGTGAGTGAGTTGTACAGGCTGCCAGAAGTGGTGGCGGTTCGTGAGCAAGGTGGAAGCCGCTTGGTGTGCCTTCTCTCCAGCTGTCTTGCCAGACACAGCCCTCTGGGTTCCTCCCAGTCACATGATGGATCGTCCACCAGCGGCAGCCCTGTGGTGTTTGAGGAGCTGGAGTACCACGAGCCTGTCTGCAAACGCCACTACACACAGCACGATTTCAGGTAATACCACTAGTAGGAGACTTTACGTAGATATTTGTTCCTTATTTTTGATGTCAGCTGACATAAGTTCCCAGTGAATACTGAATTATGTATTATGGCATTTGGTGGAGTAAAGATTAAATGTGTTTTTTTACCTTACTAAGGAACGACTGATTTGTTTGGAAAAACTAATCGCTTCATAATGTGTATAGTGGGACAGCTGGTGGCCTAGTGGTTAGGGCGTTTCCCCTGCAATCAGAAAGTTGTGGGTTCGAATCCCAACACAGCTAGTGTCATCACTAATGTAACCTTGAGCAAGGGACCGTCCCCACACACTGCTCCCTGGGTGCCCCTCATTGGTGGCAGCCCCCTGCTTCACTTGGTGAATGGGTTGAATACAGGGAAAGAAATTCATCTGATCTTGTACCTGTATTATGGAAGGACTAAATGAGTTTTGGTCGGTTATACTATTGCACATAAAGAGGTAATATGCCAATTTGCCAATAGTAGTGTTACCCAAAAAATGGACCGAGTGAGTTTTGGAAATTTGCTCTTCAGTTCATGCTCAAGCGTTTTCTTTGGTATGCGCTGTTGTTTTCTTTGGTATAAACAGGGTAAATATAGTAATAAATTCATTTCATTTACCATTTCTCTCCACAGTACCAAAAAATTGCTCCCCGGGTGCCCCTCATTGGTGGCAGCCCACTCCTTCATTTGGTGAATGGGTTAAATACAGAGAGAGAATTTCACACTGCTCACGCTCTGTGCTGTGCTGTATTCATAAGTGCCTATAAGGGGTCACTTTACAGGGGGTCCTCGAGTTACGACACAGATCCATAGCTTCAGTCACGTACCGTAAAATCATAAGCTAGAACATAAAAACGCAACCAAGCCACAGAAAATGGAAAAGGACATAAAAATACTGTACCTGTACACTCTACTATAGTTACAAAAAAATGTCAAAAAATGAGTGTAAAAAACATTTGCGCTTTTAATGGTCCAAAATGGTGCAGGTAAGTGTACAAGGGGACGCCAACACACTCACTCATATGCCGTGTTACTGCATATTCTGTGTATACTGCGTATTCTTCCGCCATGCGCAACCAAACTAGTTATGGGGGTGAGCGTCATAAACTTCACATGTCGGACTGCCTGTACTTTACTTTACATTAGTGGTTTGGCCCTCAAACATAATGTGAAAGATGCTTACACAAAATTGTGCCACTGATGACCCTGTTGTAAGACTAAACTATACTGCTTGATAATTGATTGTGTGTGTCTTTGTCTATCTAGCGAGACCGACTACGACCCAGACACATATAAGATCCCGTTTGTGGTGGTGTCTCTGAAGGCCTTGGCTGCTCATGTGCACAGCTTGCTGCAGTCCCATGAAGGAACTGTCCCCTTGCTCAGGTAACACCTGTTCTCATGCTCTTGTTAGGCCTTAGATGCAGGAGTGTTTTCATCATTTAGGACCTTTGGGTCGACTCTCATGAGCTCTAAACATGTAATTTAGGACTTTGTAGGAATAACATCTGGAACCCTGTACCTGCACAGCAACCTAGTTTTTAATGCTGTGGAACTGAGGTTATTAAACGCACAGCAGTAAACTTTCTCCAATGGTTTGCATTTCCAGTGCATCAAAACAACTGTACTACAAACAGATTTCTTTTTATTTATGTACATTGAAGAGGTTTTTTTCCATCCTTGTCTGTTAACTCAGTTTCCCAGAGTGCTATGCAGCAGAGTTCAGTCCTCTGACAGTGGCGGAGGAGGGGAAGTTAGAGGGAAGCGTTCCACTAGAGCACCTCATAACCTGTATACCTGGCATCACCATTGTAACCGCACAGAATGGTTTCAAGGTCATCAAGTGGATTCACAACAAACCCCCACCACCCAATGCAGGTAGGTGTAGTACAAATGTATGCAAAATTTGAGTATGCTTGGACATGGGTGTTTTTTGTTTTTTTTTTGTTTTTTTGTTTTTTTTGAAAACAAGAACACACTTCTAAGAAAACATAATGCACTGGTTAACATGTCGTGTTATGGCAGTTGTTTTGCTGTGTCCTGTCTCTCTTTCAGAGCAATGCATATACCACTGCTTTGTTTTCTCTCTCTTAATTGAAACACTACACAATTGCTTTGTCAAGTTTTCCTCCCAGAGCAGATGGCGTGGCTGAGGCTGGTGTGGGTGTACCACATGTTGTTTCTAAAAGGCAAACGCGGAGAATGCTTTATTAGCAAAATTCTGTCAGCCTTTTCTCTCTCCACATGCAAACGACCAACTCCGGTTGAACATCCGAAACTCTGGAATTTATGTGAAAACTGAAAAAAAGAACATGCAGTCTAATTATTTTTGTTTTTGTATGTTGTGCAGACCCGTGGCTGCAGCGCTCCAAGAGTCCAGTAGGTAACCCTCAGCTGATCCAGTTCAGTCGGGAGGTCATAGACCTGATGAAGAACCAGCCGTCCTGCCTGATGCCAGTCACTAAGTTTATTCCTGCCTACCACCACCACTTTGCTAAGCAGTGCCGAGTCTCTGATTATGGCTATACTAAACTGCTGGAACTGCTGGAGGCTGTACCACACGTACTACAGGTTTGTGTTTTGGAAGACTGTAGTCACTCGAACACTCAAGATCAGAATGCTTATAGTCTAGACACAAAGGAAACATTACGTGCCCTTTCTTATAATCAACTACAGATCCTGGGCCTGGGCTCTAAGCGATTGCTGACCCTCACGCACAGGGCACAAGTGAAGCGCTTCACTCAGGATTTACTCAAGCTGCTCAAGTTTCAGGCCAGCAAGCAGGTGGTCATCAAGGACTTCATGCAGGCCTACCACTGGTGAGTCACACTTATGCTGCTCTTATAAACAGCTGGTGCCCTGGTGGTAAGGAAGTGGCCCCTGTGATCAGGAGGTCATGAGTTTGAATCCCAGTATGGAGGGTGGTCCTCGAGTTATGACACAGATCTGTTCCTTCGACAACTCAATGATGTAACTCGAATTTTGGTATTAGTTGAAACACACCCTAGCCTAAGTCACTTACCAATCCTAACACAGTTATAAAATCATGAAAATACATCTAAGCCACAGAAAAAGGAAAAGGAAAACTCCCTCACTCATACACTGGATTACTGTGTATTTTTCTGGCACACGCAACCAAACAAATTCGCCCACGTAGTCCGTGAGTACAAGGCTAATGGTGTAAGACGAGTGCAAGTAGGAGTGAGCGTCATAAACTTGAAATGTCGGATTCAGAGATTGTTGTAAACCGAGGACCCCCTGTACTGCCAGTGACACAATTGAGGTCCCCTGGAGCAAAGTACCGTCTCCACACTGCTCCCCGGCCGCTGCATCAATGGCTGCCCGCTGCTTCCCTCGGGTGAATGGGTTAAACGCTGAGGAGAGTTTCATGCTGTTTACAGTGTGCCATGCTATGCTGTTCCGTGCTGTGGTAGATTCACGACAAATACTTTTATACTAGGGTTGGCCACGTTAATGTTTATTTACTTCATGCCTACAATTACTTTATCGCACGTTAAAATGCCCTTTGCAGCTGCTATAATAGTTCCACCCCACATGCTGTGGACTCTGAGGGTAACTTGTTTTTCTATAACAAACTAAATAAAATGTGAATGTCCTGCAGTGCAGATAGCTTTGTTTTTATATTTGATCTGATTGCATTCATGTTTAAGTTGAGATTTATAAGAAATATTTGAACTGTAACTGTGTTAAAGGGAACACTGCTGTTAAAAAGCTCCTTATTTGTTTAATGTGTTTGCAAACCAAATGTTATTGCACTTTTGTTCACATAGTAGTACTTTAAAAATAAGTGTTCAATACTCTACTTTTAAATTATTTAATTTTACATATACCAATGCGATTAGTCACAATCAAAAAGCATTACTTTATACATAAACACACACACACACACACACACACACACACACACACACACACACACACACACACACACAGCAATTTAAAGAGTGTTCTGTGTCCAGAAAACTTTGCTTGTTTTCTCCACAGACATTCCTGAAAACGTAACCAGGCTTTGTCGGATAGACTGTAGATCATACAATTGTCAGCTTGTTATGTATGAAGTGTTTCCATGTTTACAGGTGCTTTTCCAGAAACTGGCAAGTGGTTGACTACGGTATGTGTGACCTGATGGATCTGCTGACTGAGATTCCAGACACTACAATCACAATCATGCAGCAGGACTCCAACACAGTCATATCTGTACCCAAGAGAGGTGAGTGCTCACTTGGTACACACACACACCTTTAAAGAATTTGAAACATAGTAAATTAAGGTGAGAGAGATTTTCCTACAGGTGAAGCACATGTGAGTTTGCAAGTCAGGTGAAAGTTAGGCCTGTGTAGATACGCTATAAAGAAATTAGGCTCGAACAGATTCATCCATATAATGAATGCCTTCGCCAAGAATTCTGCATTAAAATATGCCATTTTTTGGGTGAAAGATTCATGTGTAGTTGCCGCCTTTCTGTGCATTTGATGCATTGTGGATCCCAAAGTACCCAAGAGAGGGAAGTCTTTGGCATGACAAGAAAAATGACCCTTTGTGAATTATTTTTATTTATTAATTTATTCATTTTCATTGCTAAGTTACTGAAGAAGTGCAGAATGAGTAAACCATACAGAAATCATGACTGTTTCACACGTTTATGTCTCAGAGCGTACAGCAGAGGAGGTGGAGCGCACAAAGCAGTTTGGGAAGGAGGTGGTGGATCTGCTGCGGCACCAGCCACACTTCCGCATGCCCTTCAGCAAGTTCATCCCCACCTACCACCACCACTTCGGCCGGCAGTGCAAACTCACATACTACGGCTTCTCCAAGCTCATGGAGCTGTTTGAGGCTATTCCAGATGTGCTCCAAGTAAGTGCTGGGTAACATGCTGTCACTGCTCGAAGGTCTCATTACTAAAGGTACTGTATTTAATCTGGTAAATCCTAACCATTGTGAACTTAATATTTGCAGTACTTCACTGTTATTCAGTGTGAGAACGAGGGGGCGTGGCGGACAAGGCCCAGACGTCACAGCTTTTTTCGTGGCAATATATACATTTTCATATATTTAGGTGCTAAATTATTGAGAGATAATTTACTAATTTTAAAATAAATTCAGCTACATTTCCATATAAAAACAACTATACATTTTTTGGTACTGTGGAGATAAACAGAAAGAAAGGCGTCTTGGGATAGTGAAACACCGCTGGGAGGTTTAAAAGTAGCCAATCCCAGAACGCTATTTATTTCTCCTTGCTGCTGATTGGCTGCTGCCCTGTGACACAGCTGCAGTCCAGAATTTCCCCTGTGGAGTGTCTCGAGTGTTCTCATGTTTTTCGTTTTGTTCTTCTTACTGTACAAATTCTGATCTAATGTGCCTCTGCTTTGCTCCTTCCCTGTGCATTCAGGTGCTGGAGTGTGGAGAGGAGAAGATGCTGGCTCTGACGGAGGTGGAGCGGGTGAAGGCTCTTGCAGCTCAGCTGGTGAAGCTTCTGCGAGCTCAGAAAGACAGCAGCCTTCCTGTCAATCAGCTGCTGGCTGAGTACAGCAAGACCTTTGGCTACGGCCTCCGTCTGCAGGACTATGATGCAAGCACGCTGCCCGCTCTGCTCTTGAAGCTCTGCCATGTTGTCAAGGTGAAGAGCTGTACAATTTTTATGGCTGCTTTTTTTTTTTTTTTTTTTTTTTCTTCTTCTTTTTGTGCTGTCTATTGCTAATATAGATGGATGAATGAAACCCTTTGCTACTTTTCAAATGAGCAGAAAGAAGTAAAGATTTTCGATGGGTCCTAAATGTTTTACAGAGCAGTACATACTCAGTAAAATTACCTGGGAAATCAATTAGAAAGTAACAATAACAAAAAAGGAAATATCAAGAATGCTTCTTAACATCTTGTGGCAGTTAACATGGCAAAAGATACTATTAGTAAGTATATCATTCATCATTCAATGAAGACTTGTTTCCAAAAGATTGTACAAGTTATTGTTGTGTATTAAATAAGTGATGCGAGATTCCAGTCTTTTGATTGTATAGTCAAAGTAGACAGATGCAGTCCTAAGATGAGCGATTTATTAATGCAAGCATTTCTTTAAATCCTGTTGCAGCTTATCCCTGAACAGTTGTTATTTCTCTCCCGTTTCTGCTTCTGGTCTTTCAGGTAGTTGATGGAGCTGAAGAGAAAGAGGTGCAGCTCATTAACCGGAAGTCTCTGCGTGCACTGACTTCTCAGCTCCTGGCTGTGATGATGTCACTTCCTAATGAACACAACTGGCTTGGAGTAGAGGCCTTGCGTAAGCGGTATGAGTTGATGTACGATTCGCCCCTCAACCCCTGCGAATATGGCTTCGTATCATTCAGCGAGCTGCTGAAGAGCCTGCCTTTCCTAGTGGAGGTAACTGTATTTATATGATAAAGCTGGAATTGCAGTGTGATGTCAGCAGTGTCATTGGCCAGTTTAATCATACTCTTCATTTTAGGACAAATGTTTTGAAAAAGGAATTGAATTTCTTGCAAAAAAAACATTTTTGTTTTATTTCTCTTTTTTTATGTTAGCTTTTTGAGAGTGAGGAGGAGGAGGAGGAGGAGGAGGAGGATGGTGTTAAGGGTGAAGAACGAGTAAGGCTAACTCGACTGTACCAGTTTGCACGTAACGTTCGAGCCCTCCTGCACACCTACCACTATAACCAGATTTTCCTGACTGAATTTTGGGGCGCCTTTAGCAAGTACACGGGACGAGAGTTCCAGCCTCGCGATTACGGATACAGCACTCTGGATGAGCTTCTGGCAGCCATACCTCAGGTCGGTTCAACACAAGTTTATTTTGGCACAGGAACCTCTCCACGGGGGAAAAAAACTCCAGGAAAGGAGAGTGACTGAGCAAAGAAAGGATTTTTGATTAGCTTCTGAGTTCATAAGGGTGGTTGGTGAAGGGTGTCCAGATACAGAAACATCTAAGACCTTCTTTTCTTTTTTTTAACAGGTAGTTTGGATTAAAGGTCATGGTCACAAGAAGATCATAGTTCTGAGAAATGATATGAAAGGTAAGTATATCATTTTGTGTATTTTGATTAAAAAATTTTTTTTTTGTCTATATCATACTTGGACAAGCCACATTATTTTTGTCAATAATATTATACAGGGTGACATAGAAAAACGGGAACTTTTGGCAAACAAATAAAAATAGAAAACATTTTTATCACGAAAGCATGCTGTCTACCGTTCCACTCCTCCATTATTACTGAACAGCGTGATTGTTTACAGCTCAGTCCCCCTTCCGTAGTGCTGCTGACTGTACATGGCCGCCACTACGCACCTCAAAAGTTCCCGTTTTTCTGTGTCACCCTGTACTTGGACTTCACCAGTCCACATGAAATTTGGTACGATTTGCCACATGACTGGCATAACCCTTTGAGCTAGCACTCTCCGAATTTAGGCAGGCACAAAGAACATTGTCAAAAAAAATGGGCAAAATAAAATTAGCTTAGTATTTTCTGATGTCAAATTTTAACCTTTACCTGCTGCATCACTGGCACATTCTTTGGATGCACACTTAGCTTGGTTAAAAACAAAAATGCTCATGGGAAGCTGCGCTGGGCACATTTTGATGTCTCAAAAACCACTTAAGCTAAAATGTTAGTTGGCAACATTTGTTCTCATCTCCTAAAAAGCCAGTCAGCTCACGTAACAGAATGGCTACCAATGCCTAATTAAAAATAAGCAAGCCTGTGTTTATGGCCAAACTTTGAAATGTTTAGGCTCAGTCATAATGGCATATAGATGGTATTTACCCCATTTCTACTGTTGTTGTCAATATTATCGTGTGTGTGTGTGTGTGTGTGTGTGTGTGTGTGTGTGTGTGTGTGTGTGTATATATATATGTGTGTGT
>JBBPCX010000114.1:514531-528487 GCA_037974365.1 Hydrocynus forskahlii | reverse complement strand
CAATTGTACTCTAATAGTTGATGACTGGAAAATTACAATGACTGCAATTCATATAGGTAATTTGGAAAATCTAATAATAATTTGGAACGCAGTGTATTGACTGTTTTGATTACCAGCAATGTATAGGAAAAATCAGATGCTGTGTTGGTTTACTGGTCATTGTGGATAGTATATAAAATGGCTAGATTTGCATTGTAGACATTGAAACCCCTGTTTACTATCAATATCTTTGCGAAGAAATTTGAGTTGGTAACTCACTCTAGAGTGCATCCTTTCACATCACATCACTCTGAGCTGACTGTATTTGCATCTCCACTCAGTTGAAATGTCTCCTTTAATAACATAGCCTCTGTTATTAGCTACTGTATGAATGAATACAGTTTTTTGAATGACCCTGCAAATTTGATACAAACTAACTCATTTGTGGCAGTGCATGAATAGGTCATTTCTTTAATAATCCTCTGCGTTCCTCAGTGTCTGGTCCTGGCGCCCACGCGTGAGCTGGCGCAGCAGGTCCAGCAGGTGGCGTATGACTATGGCAAGTCCTCTCGAATTAAGAGCACCTGCGTGTATGGGGGAGCGCCTAAGGGACCCCAGATCAGAGATTTAGAGAGAGGTGAGCCCCTCTACTCACAGTTACATTAGGCTGTAATCTTATAAGGATAGACCTGATATAAATTTTACGAATTCTGGTTCGTGCAGGTGTTGAGATCTGTATCGCTACACCTGGACGTCTTATTGACTTCCTGGAGGCAGGAAAAACCAACCTGCGGCGCTGCACCTACCTGGTGCTGGACGAAGCTGACCGCATGCTGGACATGGGCTTCGAGCCACAGATCCGCAAAATAGTAGATCAGATCCGAGTAAGCGAGACATTTTGCTGTTCCTTTAGAGGAGCCCATTACAGGAATGTAGATTTATAGTATCATAGTAATTGCTTGCTCTTTTTAAAAGACATCTTTGTATTTTTTAAAAACATTTGTTTTTTTAGTGAGGAAGCAAAAATGAAACTGTACTGAAAGCTGAGAGAAAAAGAGACTAATCATCAAGTTTAAAAGTTTCTTCTAGGCGTATGCCCCAGTTTGTGTCCATGGCCTCGTGGCACAGACCATTAATGTTACACAGAGTTAATGAGGCATGGCGTGCCTCTTTCAAAAATCTGCGAAAAACGGCATTTGCATTTATGAGTTGTTGTTTTTTTTCTCACAGCCGGACAGGCAGACGCTTATGTGGAGCGCTACCTGGCCCAAAGAAGTGCGTCAGCTGGCGGAGGACTTCCTCCGTGAATACGTCCAGATCAATATTGGAGCCCTGGAGCTCAGCGCCAACCACAACATCCTCCAGATTGTGGATGTCTGTATGGAAAACGAGAAAGATAACAAGTGAGACATATCAAGCCAGATTTGCGCTATCATTTTATTTGGGAATGTTCTGTCTGGGCTGACATGAAAACTCTTCTAACTTTTTTTTTCCGCACAGGCTAATTCAGTTGATGGAGGAAATAATGGCAGAGAAGGAGAACAAAACCATCATCTTTGTTGAGACAAAGAAGCGCTGTGATGAGCTGACACGCAGGATGAGGCGAGATGGGTGAGAGACTGGTAGCGTCGCTGAAAAACTGGGCTGGCAGATACTTGGATACTGTTTGCTTTTCGT
This sequence comes from Hydrocynus forskahlii, assembly GCA_037974365.1. Taxonomy (NCBI): domain Eukaryota; kingdom Metazoa; phylum Chordata; class Actinopteri; order Characiformes; family Alestidae; genus Hydrocynus; species Hydrocynus forskahlii. Next base: position 526,831 of record JBBPCX010000114.1, on the reverse strand, counting down.
AAGCAAAGTAGCAAAAATGCAACCCATTGAGACTTCTCACATTTTATTGTAGAAGTGAAATTTTGTTAAACTAATTTAAGTATGGATTTTGACCAACAAGGTGACATGACAAGTTTAATGGTAAAATCAGCACTCGGTTCATTTATACCAGTGAAAGATCGCACAGCATGAAAATAAATCCTGCAGTACCAAACCATGAAATCTGCTTCTCTTGACTAGATGGCCAGCAATGTGCATCCACGGTGACAAAAGTCAGCCAGAGAGAGACTGGGTCCTTACAGGTAATGTTTTGTGGATTACATTAGAACTTGCATGCTACAGTGATCTTTTAAAACAAGGACTGGCTGTACATCCTCAGTGTCTGGGTTTAAAACTGTAGTAAAGCATGATCTGGAAGTGAGTTGTAAGTATCTTGCTTAGCACTTTTTCTGTGCTGTTATTTCAGAGTTCCGCAGCGGAAAAGCTCCGATCCTTATTGCTACTGACGTCGCGTCCCGTGGGCTGGGTATGTGCTTAGAACCTACAACAACATATCCACATGCGTGCACCACGGAAATAAACAATTCCACATTTATACAGTGTTATTTGTGGAGCTTGCTGTGTTTTCTTTTATTTTATTTTTCTGTTTTGACACTTTAAGTTCCTTTTTTCTTCCCATGTCTGGAAGAATCACCCCAGGAACATTTCAAAGCCCCCTTTGTGCCTCTGATGTGATTATTTTTGTCACTGGCCTCTTTCTCTCTCAACAAAACTCTCTCTCTCTCTCTCTCTCTCTCTCTCCCCCCTCCCGTCTCTTACTCTTTTTCTTTCTCTCACTTGCTTCTTTCCAATTACTCCCTTCCGAGCAGTTCAGCTCCTGTCGTTTGTCTCTTTATGTCCCCTATTTGCTATCTTCCCGTTGTACATTTTTTGCTTTTCTGAGTGTCGTTGTGTAAATTTTGAATGTCCAACAGCTTTGAAGAAGACAGTGGCTGCTGGATCTTTAGTTTCTACCCCTACCCCCTCCCTCCCAGCCACATTGTACATGTTAAGCCTGTTGTCTGTTTCTTGTTACTGCTCTACAAAAAAAGAAAACCGTCCTTCAAAAAACGGGGCTCGCCGGCTCACTGTTGACCCTAGCATGGACCTGGGGGAGATGCTGGGCTCCCTTTGTCTTCCCTGGGTCTTTTTACCAGTCTCCTTCTCATCCACGCTGTGTCCAATTATGCTGCAAGCTCTTTTGTGAGTTAACAGAGGAAGTTTGGATGCCGCAGACGATTTATTGGTTTGTTGTAAGGACTATTACTCTGTTGAGGACTATTAGTAATGCCTTTACAGAGGCCAGAACTTTGAAGCAGGTGTGTTTTTTTCTGTCTTCTGTTCTTCTATGGAGAAACGTGATTTGAAAAAGAGGAAGGGGGTTGTGTTTGGGTTGCCAGATCCACAGTACGTCTCACTCTGTTATTGTTCTCTCTCCCCTCCCCTCAGGCTTTTTTGAACTTCACTAAATGGCAACTCAGGCAGGCTGTGCTAATTTGGTACAGCGGCTGCCCTCTACTCTGTGAGACGCTAGCACAGGGCCTGATGTGGATTAACCCACTCCGCAGCTTCTCCCAAACATCAGCCTCCTCTTCGAGACTGCAGAGTCTTAGGACTGGACTGCAGCATTTTTACCGTCTTGAAGACTGTGGCATCGCTCATAAAATCCTCTCTGAAATCCTTGCTTGATTGGACTCAATCCTAAAAAGCCCACATCTTAGTGTCCATTCCTATGAGTGAGAAAAAAACAACTAATTGATCAGTTTTCATGATGCCATGGCCCTTTGGGACTCGTTAGCGTCAGGCACCTGTTAAGTCTGACCTGGGCTAGCTCTGGGAAAGATGGAGAGAGGGAGAAAGACAGATGCAGAGGGAGGGAGGGAGAAAGAGAGAGTTGAGTGCTGGATCCAGTCCGGTCCGGTTTGTGGAGGCCCTGCAACCCGGCGAGAGAGAGAGAACTGGAGGGGAGCCGGTTCTGCTCCCGCCAGGCGTTGCCGGTGTCGTGCCGAGGGTGAAGGGGGGGCAGTTGAGCGCGTGAGCCCACAAAAACCTCTTCCTCTCGGGCCTCTCCACGGGACCTGGGACTGATCTCAGCCGAGACTAACCTAACGTAGGGTAAGTACCTGACCATGCCCCCCCAATAATGACAGCTTTGGTTTAAAAAAAATCACAACAAAAAACTAATGTTCCTACCAGGCATTCTATCTTTTCCTTCTCTGTAATACACTAATACACCCGTGTGAATTTGAATCAATCAGGCCTGATGTGATGTATATTAAGCCCAAATGTTATTACATGACCATTCACTGATTTTTAGAACTTTTTCATTATTTTCCACCCTTGTGCGACGCTGTCAGCCATCACCCTCAGCCAAAAGGAGACTGAACTCGATTGGGTCAAAAACAGTGTTGTCTGAGCCGCCTCCCCTTTGTAATGAGAAACAGACTTTTTTTTAAAGAATTGGTTTTTATCAGCATGTAGAGATCTCTCTTTCTAGGAATGTTGCGATGGAAGATTCTTACAGACACCATTAGTAATGTTATGTGACCTTGATGTCAGCATTGCTGCTAATCATATTCATAATTGGAAAAAGGTTTCAAACGGTTAGTCTTTCAGATCTAATGTTCAGTGAATATAACAGTTTAACAGCTTTATAAGGTATAGTTCCTGCACGCTAGAATTTCACTGAAGAAGTAACAATTTGTTTGTCCTGTTTAAAATATCAGGTAAGTCACAGTGTGAGTAGTACTTGAGTACCCTGCAAACTACTAGGATAGTAAAAAGAAGTCGTATACTTTTGTTCTGTAATGTTATAATGTGTAGAAAGCATAACCATAAATTGAATATTCACGCTAAGAAAAATGCTGTCATGGCTTTTTAGTCCCAATTTTAATCGGTATTTCTCTTTCCCTCCATCTCGCCCGGAAGATGTGGAAGATGTGAAGTTTGTCATTAACTATGACTATCCGAACTCTTCGGAGGATTACGTGCACCGCATCGGGCGTACCGCTCGCAGCACGAACAAAGGCACGGCCTACACTTTCTTCACGCCAGGAAACCTGCGACAGGCCCGGGACCTTGTCCGGGTTCTGGAGGAAGCCCGGCAGGCCATCAACCCCAAACTTCTGCAGCTGGTTGATAGTGGACGTGGAGGAGGAGGGGGTGAGAACTGGAAAACTAAAGTTCATTCTCATATGCTTTGACAATTATTTAATTGGGAAGGTCAGTGGTGTTGCTGCCTAAGTACTTTCTGAAATACTTGAATCTCCTTCATTGTACCACTTTTGGTCAGTATAATTTGCTGACCAAAATACTTTGATGCTTGTAAATTTAAACCAGCTAATTGTAGCCGTAGGCCAGCATCTCCGACAAGCAGAAGTCTGTAACGAGTCCATTCTGTTGTATATTGAATAGAATTGGCAAAATATTTGCTAACAGAGTTTAATTCTTCTTTTCCTCCTGTTTATTCCTCCTTTGCTGTCGCACAGGTGGAAGAATGCGATACCGCGGCAGCGGCTCCAACTCCAACAACCCCAACCTGATGTACCAGGAGGAGTGTGACCGGCGCATGCGCTCTGTGGGTGGTGGCGGTGGGAAAGATAACCGGGGCACCTACGGCCGCGATGGGCGCTCAGGCGGCGGCGGCCGTGACGACAGGTCTTCCTCCTCTTCCTCGTACAGGGACCGCAGCAGGGACGGCCGGAATAGCTACAACTCCGGCTCTTCATACGGCGGGGGCGGCGACCAGTACCAGGGCTATGGCAGCAGTGGTGGGGGCCAGTACAGCTCCAGAGGGGGGGGCTCCCAGTCGAGTGGTGGCAGCAGTGGAGGCGGTGGGGGCCAGAACCAGTCCGGACCCTCACAGGGCCCTTTCGGACAGCCCCCACCCCCGGCACCTCAGCCTGGGGCTGGACCACAGCCCCTGATGGCCCAACAGTTCCCTCCACCCCCTCAGCCTATGATGGGCTTCATGGGCCCAGGGCCATACTCGTTTGCCCCCCCTCCGCCACCGCCTCCCCCGCAACAGAGGAAATAGTTTTGGAGGGTTCAGGTTGTGTATTAGTCTGGTGGTCGTTCTGCTGCCAGAGTGACAGAGCCTTTCTTTTGCCTCTGTTTTGAAGAAGCTTTTGGCCTGTTTTGAACAGGCCAGCCGTCCAGGGACTGTGGAGGTAAGGGCTACGCCTGTTAGTGATGTAATTAATATTTTCTTGTAGCCACTAGAGGGTAAGCCTTGTTTTAAGCCGTTTCCTGTTGTCTATGGAAATTGTTTTGTCAATTAGCTCATTAACATGTGTATTCAGATTAAGCACAGATTGAAGGCTTGTTTGTGTTCACATATAGGGATTATGCTTAACATTAATTTCCACGGAAAGTTGTTTGTGCATGCTTCTTGTTTCTTTGTTTGCTTTTACAGATCCCCCCTCGGGTAACTAGTATTTCTCTCATTAGCTTTTTTTAAGGCATGTTATTTGTACAAGTCCTGCTACAGGCCAGAACATGGCTTTCATTGTCTCTGCAGCATCTCTTTTGTATACATGCCACCGTTACACATAAGTGAATGAGCTAGTATGGGATCTCATATCCTGGTTTCAATTTTATTTTTAATATTTCATTTTTAATAAAGGGTTTGACCTATAAACCTGTTTCGTTCAGTGGTTTATTTACTGGTTCATTATCCTAATATACCACAGTCATGCAAAGTAATGTAAAGTCCATTTTTAAACCCCCAAGAAAAAGAATAACTTTATTTCCCGTAAATACATATTTGCACTACATTCTCAGTTCTCCTCTGTAGTCATTATTTGCTTTTTGTAGTTTTTCCATTTTTGGCAAATGTACATAACTGCGATACCAATGCTATTTACAATCAGGAGGAAAACCGTGATGGGAGGAGCTTTAAGGGGTGTGGCCTGGAATGGGATTGGGTGGCTGCAACATGACATGAAAAGTGCAGCTTTACAATTGTGTCAGAAGCAGACAAATACACCAAAACTTAAATTTGTTGGACTCAAATCCAATGTTTCTTCCAGCGTTACGGATCGAGCAGTTTGGTACCCGTTAATTAAACGTGTCAGAGGACCAATTCTAAAACCAGTATTGTCCATGTCACCCACTGCGCTGTGATTACTTGGGCAAAAGCTGTTTAAGAGTTAAAGCATCTCGTTCAGAAGTCAAAAGGGCAAAATAAATACCTATAATTACGACAATCTCATATCTGAAACTTGTGCCAACATAAAAGGAAAAAAACAAAAAAAGCATAAAGATCTTTCAACCCAAAGGTGATAAAACTCAGGCAAAGTTCTGAACCAAAACGAAACATTACAAAGAAATGCAAATATGTATGTACATAACAGTATTTAAAAAAGAAGTACAGGATGAATGTAAAACACCAGATTAGGCACATACGGTAGATTTAAACAAGACGTCAGCATTGATGAACTCTGCTGGGCCAGGCAAAGACAGCAGTGTGTGGAAAGGGGCAGGGCAGAGAACAGCATATGGAGTGAGGACACATTCATTAAGTGCAACAGATTTCATTCAGTACCCAGCGGGAGGGGACTCTCGCGTCAAATTAGACCAATCCTGACGCAAATGGAAGGATTTGCCGTTACACAGTGGACGAGTAGTCTCTGTTCAGTCGTGAACAAAACCTGCACTCTGCCGCATCAACACTGAACATGTATGATCAAAGAAAAGAATGTGCAACTTCAGTGAATGACAAAAAAATAATAATCAATGCAGATATGCCCACAGAAATCAAACTCATAACTTTATGGAGGCAACAAAGACAAACAATCATAAAACAAAACTAAACGGATAGATTAGACTTCCATCAGAGAGGATCAACCACATACATTTTAAATCACAGTTAAGACAAAGTCTAATTTCATTGTCCCATTATTTGAACTTTCAATTGACCTGCTCCAGTCGCAAGCGGTATGAATGATCCAATATGTTTCTCTCTACTACAGATAGCACGACGGAGTATTTATGGAGTATTGGACAAGCACACACACCTTCCACTCCGGGAAGGCCCGATGGTGCATCGTTAATAGTTTCCACAAAACGATAGACTAAGCCAGAGAGGCAGCAGAGGAAGATGAAGGTTAGATGAAGTTTAAAACGGTTCATTGGAATGAAGGACAGAGTACAGTAATAGAGAGGAGAAAAGCAAGAGATGAAAACAGTAAAGGGGGTCCAAGGCAGATCCTTTGACATAGGCCTCATTAAAGAAAAATGAGACCCTCCCTCACTTCGCCTAGCCCCTTTCCCAAAAGGGGTAGTGTATGGGGCCCACAATGGTCATCTTTGCATCCTTCCATTCATGTTTTACCAAGATTCCTCAGGAGCTGCTTGCTAGAATTGATACATGAGTATTACACCTTTGTACTGAAACCTTGACACCTTCAAACCTTCATAGGTGAAGTGAGTGGAGGCTCAATTTTCTTAGGATTAGGATTAGAACTTGACCGCAGATTGTGAGAGCTGCTGCCATCAGGTGAGACCAACAGGAAGCAGAAGGATAAAGCAGCAGATAGTCAGTCTGTTCCTAAAGGTTCCCCCAGGACTCTGGAGGTGGGAACTGCTCTACGTCTCCACTCTCGTCGTGGGATTCTTCTCCTAAATCAAACGTTAGCTTGTATCTCAACCGAACTTTTTCCTACAAAAACAAAAGGAAGAGTCAGTGCATATAAATGTGTGGCTTTTTAACCATTTTAATGTGGTAAACATTGGCCTCTGGCATCAAAACATTAGAACTAAAAGTTACTGCTGCGTTACAGAGCTCTGGAAGTAGGTGAGTGTGAGACCTTGTGAGGGTTGGCCAGTAGCAGGATTTGCGTAATCGCCGCAGGTGGAAGTATAGGGTTGAAGGCCGGTAGCTCTGTTCCAGATGGTGGTTGCAGTTTGACCCTCATTGTCTACAAAAATATTTAATGCAAACATTCAGCACCATGAATATCAAACATTTGGAACTTTGCCCAAGAAAAATAGTTCTCAGTTTCAGAGGAAAGAATAAGCCTGGTGTTATGGGCAGATCGGTAGAAGAAACTCGAAGAAAACATAAAAACTCCAACGACATTTTTTATTCATCATAGTAAGATAACCTACTTCCCGTTAAATGTCTGGGAGAACATGTCCGTGACAGAAAATGAGTGTTAAAAAGATCAGGGCTACCTTGGGAACGGCTGACTGGAAGCGGACGTTGGTGACAGGCAGGGGAGCCGAGGACAGCATGGAGATGATCACCACCAGAACATCGGGCCGCACTGGAGGGCAGTCCCGCGCGAAGTGAAACAGAACACGCAAACTGTGTTTGTCAAAGATGGTCACCGGCAACATGCTACCTGTAAGGCAAGAGGAGAAAAAACCCTCAGGAGTGACGTGTGTGCAGATCTAAGCAGGCTATTCTCTTATGCGTGGTGAGGCGTTTTTACTTGGTTTGATGGATTCCAGAGGCACAGTAACGTTGGCCAGAGAGATTTCATCTTGAGGGTTGGAGGATGGGCCGATGCCTGCTGCAGGAACCTCGTGCTGGGAGTTTAGAAGGTGCTCTGAGGGTAAAGACAGGATAGGACTGGGGCTTGTGGAAGGATTGGTGTTCGATTTAGTTTGGAGATCTCTTAGTGTTGGCTTGGACTGAGGCTGAAGTTTATCCCTGCAAAACAAACATGAAGGTTATCTAACCTGAAGCTATTCTGATAACATTATATGTGGCATTTTCCCAGTTAAGTTATGACTAAATGAACCGTACCATTTGACCTGTAGGCTCTCCGGGGGCAGGGACTGCTGCAGTAGGGTCTTTCCCAGCAGATCCAGTTCATCCAGGGCTTTGGTGGCAGGGGGAGCAGAGGCAGGGGCCTGGGCAGGGGTAACAGATGGCAACAGCACAGCAGCTGGTACTTGTGGAATTGGTGGATCTACAGTATCTGATGACTAACACAGAGAAGTTTGTAGTTAGAATTACCAACTGTTGAAAAACCATGAATATCCTGAAACAACAGTTATTCATCTTGTCACTGCATCTCTAACCTGAAAGGAGTTCCATGTCGTGGTATCCCCGGACTGGGAAGAAGCCAGATTAGAACTGGGAGTAACATCAGTTAGTCCTAGAACAAACAGACCACCACAAACTCTCAGACAATATTTCTGGGTCACATTCGAGTACTGGGGTATTTCACAAAGGAGGCATTCTCAGTAAAGCTGGATTGTCTAAAGTGCGGACTGCCCAAATGAACACGCCTCACTTCTCCCAGCAGACAGGCTTCAGTTATCTGGTTAACAAAGAAATCTTGCTTTGAAATTCCAAATGTATCTAATGCCAGCATGGCACATCCATACATATGTACTCATAAGGCCCATTCGAACAGAAGAGGAGGAAAGCGATCCGAGGTCAGCCCTTACCGAGAGACATCAGCTCATCGTCCAGCAGGCTGATGCCCAGCTCCTGTGAAGGTGTGGGCTGAGACGGGAATTCTGGGAAGGTTGGAGCTGAGGGTGAAGTGTCGAGGCCACTGAGGTCCAATAGGGCCGTGCTGCCGCCTACAGAGAAAAACACATGGATTCGCTATCTGGGGTGTCGATGCAGGATGTTATGCTGTTGGAGGCAGTGGGCATACGTGGAAGAGCCACGTGTAGTTTGTAGTGGCGGTGCTGCACCAGGAGGGATGCTTGCGGCGAGTACGGTAGTTTATATAGTGTTGACATTACATGTTTGTGTGCAAGTTACGTGTTTGTGTTGACGTGACGTGTGTGTGTCGAGTGTGTACAGAGATGTGGTTACCTTCGAGACTGGGTGTGGTGGAGCTGTCCCCGTTCACCTCCTCCCCCTTCACCAGCTGCCTGTACAGGTTGATCACCTGGGTCAGGCTGTCGTTCGCCTGCAGGATCTCCGCTGTGGAGGAACACACAAACCCACAAGCCTACTCTCTACATGTACTTCTTACAACCAATTCAATTATTCTTCCACATGAGGCAACTTTCAACACACCAAGCCCTGTGGGCATTAATTCCTGGGGGGTTTTTTCCAAGTGAAAAAATGACCAACCGATTAAAATTAATCTTCTTAGCACTGCAGAGTTTAATTAAAGAGGCGAGATGAAATGTCTCCCATTAACATTTATTTACTTTTGCATTAATGCATTAAAACAGATATTCTTATCCAAAGTGCCTTAAAGGTCCCATGAAATGAAAATTTCACTCTATGAGATTTTTTTCACATTAATATGTGTTCCCCTGGCCTGCCTACGGCCCTGCAGTGGCTAGAAATGGCGACAGGTGTAAAGCGTGCTTTGGTCATCCTGCTCCGCCACTGAGAGAACAGCAGCTCAGATGGCCCGATCTGGAATTTTCCCTGTATCTCGTCGTAATGGGAAAGGTTTCCACCCCTTTCTCATGCTTCTCCCGCCCGGAGAATTTGGCCCCCCTCGCCTAAAAAATTTGCTCCACCGACTGTCAGTGCGATCGTGTGAGAGACCACTTTTTCCTCTAGAGACATCATGGCAGTTTCTCAGTGCTTAGATGTACAAATGAGCACAAATGTATTTTTTTAGTTCCTTCATGCGAGCCTCTGAAGAACCAGTGGGTTAATTTTATTTTCTCTGGAAATGCGCCGACACAGTACAGAGCTGGTTTTGCTGAACAGCTGAAAATTAAGTCCGGATCAGAACCAGCTCTCCCTGCCTCAGCTACGAACCTCGGACACGTAAGTCAACTTAACGCTATATAATTTGTTGCTTTGCTGTGTATGGTTACCTAGTTTTTACCCTCAGAACGTGGCCGTAACTTTAGCGCTGCAGCTAACAGCTAACAGCCCGGTTAGCAGGCTACTGTCGCAAAAGTAAAGGTGGATCGCATCAGGTATGTGTGTGAATGGTGTGTGAATACACACATTGACTCCAGTGTTGTACTTCTTTGTTATTTGGATAACTGTGCTGCTGTTAGTGTCATGGCGTGCGCGGTATCTGCCTTTCCCCTCACCGAAATGACTGAGTGAGCACCTCTGCAAACCAGGGTGATCAGATAAGAGTGGGTAAAATCTGAGGAGTCTTACAACAATGGGGCTATAGGCACTGATCTCAACTGCCTGGCTATCAAGGAAATGTCCCAAATCTCACTACAGACGAATACAACTGTCTTTTACCAGCTAGCTGGCCCCTCCCCCTCGCCCCGCCTCTCTACAGACAGCTACAGACACAGAAACGGCGCGTCCTGGGGAAATCTCACTGTGGGACTGGCTTGAAGCGGCTGTAATTCTGCACCAAGGCTGAATTTCGGAAAGAGACTTCAGATCCAGTATTGGAGACCACTTAGACCCATATAAAAGCATAAAAAAAATCAGCATGTCATGGGACCTTTAAAATTGAATCATGACCAAGGAGTCTTGCCCAAGGATTCTTATTGATGTAGAGTTATCTACACTTCCAACATCTCAGTCCTATCAACCACATGTGAATGTTCTCAGACAGTTTCTGACTTTGCAAGACAGTGGAAATCCCCTTCAAGCAAGATTCATCACATTTGCAGGACAAAGTGTAATGACTTTTGCCCACCTGTAAAACATGAGGTTTTTATTACATCACTGCGTCAACAGATAATATTAACCATCCATCATACAGAGCTGGCTCACGGACCCTCCATGACACCGTGTCACACTCAACGTCTCCACGAAATGAAAATCAGCGTAGAATTTAGTGATGCGCTCAATTAATGCACGTTAAACTAACTTTTGCTGCACTTTTATCGTTGGCTCTTACCAAGAGCTTCATCGTTGTCTTCGGTGTCACTTGCCAGCCTAAAAAGGGTGGGTCTCATCTTCTCACAGCGCTGATACAGATCCTGCCAGGATGAACACAGTTATAAAACACATTATTAATACCAGAAACTTAAATAACCCCTTAAGTATTTAAAAAACTGTAATCCTGTTTATCTACAATTAATTGAGAGCGTGTAGTTGACCGTGTGTTTATGCATATGAGATTACACACCTTGATAAGTTCCTCGTTGCTGTGGGAGCTGTTGTTTTTGCTGTAGTCTCCCAGCAGCTGTGTTAGAAGCCCCACACTTTCCTTCACCTCCTGAATGGCATTTACTCTCTTGGACACTTTCTCCATGCGCTTCTGGTCCTAAAAACACAGTGTACTTTTAACTGAGCTGATCCTGAAAGACACACTCCTCTAACAGAGCAATAGTCAAATTGCCTCATAAATGAAAAGTGATATAAATAAATAAATTGACCAAAAACAACAAACAATTAAGCTAAAATCATGTGTCTTAACAAGAAAAAAAATGTATTGCAATGTGAGTTAAGAAATAGTTGGCATAGTTCTGGGTTATCATTAATACAGCTTTACTTGCAGTGTAGCAACTGAATTCCAGTACAGTGAAGGTGTGGAGGGTGTGGAAATACTATTGTTGTCATACCTGTAAGAATAAGGGCCACGAAATACTTTGTTATACATATTATGATAAACCTCAGCACTCTGGCTGCACAAGGTACTACTGTTTATTGTGACAAAACCAGAGGTGCATGCATCACATTAATTTCGCAGGAATTTACACAACCTGCAACCTGTGGTTCACAAAACTAAACCCCAGTTTCTGCAGCCCTGAACCGGACTGCTTAAAAAGCAAACAAATGCATTAAACTGAATAATGCTGTAATACAGTCGCGGTTTCAGTCCATCACAGATTTTTTGAGAACTGAACTAATAATTGTTCTCTGAAACCCCGCACTAACATGGAAACTGCAAATATCCTACGCATTTTTTTTTTGCTTTTGTGACGTCCAGGCGTGGCAGACGAGGGGGCGTGGTGGACGAAGCCCAAACATAAACAACCAGTTCAAGGACAAGGGGGCGTGGCGGATAAGGCCCAAACATAAACAACCAGTACGAGGACAAGGGGGCGTGGCGGATAAGGCCCAAACATAAACAACCAGTACGAGGACAAGGGGCGTGGCGGATAAGGCCCAAACATAAACAACAAGCTGGAAGACGAGGGGGCGTGGCCGACGAGGCCCAAACATAATGTGCTAAATTATCCTCTTTGGGAGGTAATAAACGCTTATTAAGTATGTGTGATTATTTAAGTGATGAAGAGATGTCTCCTTTAAAACAACTTTAGAAACACATTGATATTTGACAAGGGCAGGCAGGGACTGAAAAAACATGAAGTAACCTGAAGCACAACCAGGACATTCAAACATGCGCGCGCGCGCACACACACACACACACACACACACACACACACACACACACACACACACACACACACACACACACA
>JBBPCX010000114.1:502420-514431 GCA_037974365.1 Hydrocynus forskahlii | reverse complement strand
CACACACACACACACACACACACACACACACACACACACACACACACACACACACACACACACACACACACACCTCCTGCACCATTTCCTTAATTAGTTTGTTTGCCGCTCTCAGGTCCTCCGGGTGAGTGCTATTCAGCAGGCGAGACAGCATCTACAGAATAACAGAGAATAAGAGAGGCAAACAAAAATAGAAAAATTAATTTATTGCTATTCATTATATTTAAAAAAACATACTAAAACCTAGTGTCACAAGTATTGCCAGTAGTTTACATAAGCGCAGGTAATTCGACTTCCACTGCCGAGTTACACAATCATCTCTGCTGTGAGGAACACAGTTCCAGCCCAGTCAGTCGCTTTCAGCACGTCAACAACAGACGAACTGAACAAGGACAAAGCTGCAGGACTGCATGTGTGTCATGGGCTTCATGACTAGGGCTTCAACATGAGAACTAGAATCAGAATTCACATTAGTAAGGATATTTGGCACAGATATCTCACAATGTTTGTGTGTAAAATAATCTTATCCATTGCTTCTGGAGATGTGCCAACACACACAGTTCATTTCCAGCCCTAATTCAACCCGCCTGACCTGCCGACCCAACGTCAGATTAGCTGCAGAACTGCAGTACGGGTGGGTGGGCTGGAGCTGTGTAATGACGTATCTACCTACGCCCTTATGGAACACTACATATATGTGCATATGCAACACTGACAGAACTCAGAAAACACAACAAAAAATGACTAATGAGAAATGGTCTTTAGTCACTAGGTCAGTGTTTTTCTCTTTACCTTGGACTTCTCCTCATCCTCAAATATAGCGTTCTTGGGTCTAGGTGGAGGAGGGGGGAGGGGCTTGTCGTCAGGAAGAGCAGGGTCTTGTTTCACAATACCTGGAAGAAAGACAAGGAACTCCATCACTGAAAACATATGCCCTGCATTTGCTGGGACTTCCTGCGGTATTTATGCTTTACAGCTCTAAAAATGACGAATTACTCAGTAAATAATGCACTTCCGAAAGAAAGTACAGGACGACTAAGCAATATGACTAATAACCAAGGTAAACACTATCAATGCATGTTGCATAATGTACCCTGAAGTGTTTGGAACAGTAAAATCAGCCATTTGCACAGCAAAGAGCTGAACTAAGATCACATTAATGTCAGTTTACCTTGTTTTTTGAGCATCTGATAAGCATCAGATATTTTGGTCTCTTCAGGAAGACCCACAGTCCAGCTATACATCATTTCTAGAACTTTCTTCTTAACAGGTTCTGGAGCACGAGAGCCCAGGTACTGCAACACAGCACAACCAGTGTGAAATACAGGTTAGACCAATGAAGACACTATCATCACTATTGATTTTATAGAGCTTTATTTTCTGATCATAACAGCTTTAAATAGATGGAAAAACTGTGCTTTTCTGTCCAACAATGGGCAAATAATACATACTGCATAAAAACATTATTATTACATTAAAATTTAAATCTGAGATCTCTGATTAGTTTTGACGACACCTTACCTTCGGCGAAACCACCTTAATTAGTTCATTAAGGAAGCGGAATTTGCCCACTTCATTATGGAACTTCTTTCCGCAGTTTTTCATACACGTCTCAAGGACCTTTTCAGGTGAACACAGACCAAAAAATGCAAATACATTAAATACCATCCCTCAAACATCAGTCAAAAGGTCCTCCTTCACTTTACGCAATTACTAATTAGAGATGACCTGTTTCCTTGTTAACAGGAGGATTATCATAGAAAGATCCCTAAAAGTGTGTGGGATTAATGAGGGAAGAGGAAGTGATACTGTCTGAAGCCTCAAGGAAAGTCTAACAATCTTTCTGCCATTTCAGTTCACATTGATATTCTGACAAAAAAAACAACACATAACTGAAAAAACTGGCAATCACTGACCCCTCAAAACAACCAGTGGCTCAACTGGCAGTTTAGTTAATAAAGCTGAATAAAGCATAAGTAGTACTGTCAGTACTGTCACAGAATTGGAACTATTTGTGACAAGCCACTGAATCTAAATTAACCTGCAGTTAAACAACCACAAAAGACTCCCAGATGATGATTTGTCTGGTGAAAGAACTAAGTTTGTCAAAATTAAATCTGCTGGTGGCCCTTGAGAATAAACACAACAGGCAGAACTTTATGCACAGTTGCTCCCTGGACATAATAATCTAGTTCTCGTAGGTGAGATTAAATAACTGCTTCAGGAGAATCCGTTCAGCTCATTCAGACAAGATGTAAGATTACAAGCTGCTATTTCATGAATGATACAGCCAGGATGCTAAAAATAATAGGAAACACCCACAAAACGTCAAACAAACAGACCCTCCAAGGCATCATCTCATCTTACCATGAGTGCCTGCATTGCCTCCCACTCCTGCGGGGACTGGATCTTGTGGGCCAGAAGCCTAGTGGCCAGCTGGGGACTGCAGGAATAAGAGAATCAGATCAGAGACCATTCACTTTATGTATTATTCACAATTATTCAAATATTCTGCAAAATTGTTTATTTACTTTTGTTTTTGATCGATGAAAAAATGAGCAGTTTCTTCAATTGGAAAACAAGATTTAGAATTGGTCATTTTCTACCCATGTACATCATGGAATCAAGTAACAATCTATGTTCCTATAATTGTTCTTAACTAGAGCAATTCAAAGAGGACCAGCAAAGTCCCAGGATACATGTACTGAGGAGAATCTAACAGCGCTGACAGTCTTGTGGGAATTAGTGACTTGCCTGTATTTTTCGGTCAGTGATTTTTACATTTAAAAGAAACTGGTCCATAATCAGCTTTAAGGTTTGCAGACATGTAAATTGCAAAGGCTTAATACAGAAGACAGCCTCACAGAAAACAGGAAGGTAGACTCCCTGTATTGATCCCAAGCACATAAAATATTTTTAAATAGGTCTATATTTGCAAACTTCAGCACATAGGTAAAAGCTAGCATGATTAAATTGCTCTTATCATTTATGCATTCCAAGGACTGATGACAAGTTTGACTGATATACACCAATACTTTCAGAGCACTGTAGCCCTTCTTTTCACAATACAGGCTTTGTCTCTGGGCACTCATGGGAGTAGCAGGTGCTGCACAGCCGTCAGATCCAAGTTCCTGGCACTCACCCTTCAGGTTCATTGCTGAGCTGTTCACAGAAAGCTTTAATGCTGTCCCAGTCTGTCTCTCTGTTTAGTGGGTTTGTCGCTTTGTCTGTAGTTGACATGCACACAGGAAAGGTCAGCACAGGCATCCATTTTAAAGAAACAGCATATATTTAAAAAATAGTTACCATTACATTCATTACAGGTTCAAGTTCAAATCTGAAGACAATTAAAACAGAAAAGTAAAAGGGATGTTACTGTCATCCCAACCACAAAGCTCATTATGTTAAAAACACACTAACAGATTCAGAGGGAAAAATGCATAAAAACAAAATATTGTCATGCAGCATAAAGAAAATGTTTTTACTCCTGTAATTTCCCTTCCAGTGTTATGAATGTCTTAAACAAACAACATGGCAATAGAAATCATATGATCACCATCATCTTTCACCTTTGATCACCCCAAAATCTTCATACTGTTCTCCAAAAAAATACCGAAAGCACACGCTACAGTCAAGCGACACACGATTACAACTGTCTGGAATAAAAACCCATCTCTGTGTGGCTACATCTTTCGGCCCAAATGGAAATGAATGAATCTTCTTGAGAAACTTTTTTGGAGCTAACGTAGCTTCACGGCTAACACCCATCAACCAGATATTGGCGTATTTATAACCACAGTATCCCTCTGGAGAACTGTTCGTTTTATTAAACACGTTTAATATTTGACTATTCTAGTGTAATCAAAACACCTCCGTTATTTCACTCCTGCAGGCCACCAGGAGAGTCCACTCAGGCTAAGGCTAGTTAGCATTTCATGTGTTTACGGTTTAAACAGCAGGATTCTCTTTCCTTTAAAGGGCTGTCATGAGCAAAACGACTGCTCACCAGTTAGAGTAGACTGTCACTAACAATAAACAAGCAAACAAACAAGAGAGAGGAGTGCGCCGGGAAGCGAGTGTTAGCTTAGCCTAGCCTATAAGCTAAAGCTAAGGCTAATTGGTCTCTAAAGATCGCGCAAAGCGACACGTATCCAGAAAACGGTGACGGCTTTTGGTCTGCAGGGTCCCGGCCTTTCAAACCGGCCCGGTGTCAGGCGCGCCGCGGCGGGATAAAGGGGTTTAATCCGGGAATGACTCACTGATGCGGGACTCCAAGCTCCCCTCGTCAGGAGGAGCCGCCATCTTTACGATGATTCCTGCCACAGTGTAGCCGTGGAATCTCGCGAGACTCCGCGCGATTAAACGGAACATCACGAGTTCGATGCGTCTGTTGCTCCCCCACCCCTGAACCCACTGCCGGTCGCCATGGCGACATGGTTTTTCATTTGACGCTATCACTATGTGAACAATAGTATTGGGACACACCTCTTACTTGCTGAATCAGGTGACTCCTTACTTCCAGTGAAGGTCAATCTTAATGCTCCAGCAGACCAAGACATTTTGGACAGCGCCATGCTGGAGAAGAACCTTTTCTATTCCAGCATGACTGTGTCCCAGTGCACAAAGCAGCTCCATTAAGACGTGGCTGGAGGAGTTCAGTGTGGAAGAACTTGACTGGTCCACACAGAGTCCTGACCTCAACCCCATCCAGCACCTTTGGGATGAACTGGAACAGAGATTGGAGCCAGACCTTCTCGTCCAACATCAGTGTCTGATCTCATAAATGCTCTACAGAATGTATGGAGACAAATTCCACAGAAACTCCAAAATCTTGTGGAAAGTGTTCCAAGAAGAGTGGAAGTTGTTATAGATGTAAAGGGGGACCAACTCCATATTAAAGTAGATTTGAATGCAATGTCATTAAAGTCCCTGCTGGTGTAATGGCCAGGCATCCTAAAACTTTTGTCCATATAGTGTACGGCGACACCATAGCAATGGTTCTGATTGGTTTCTATGTCCTCCTAAGACCCAAAAAGATTTAGGTATTTGTTTTATAATTAATATTATAGAGGAAGTAAACAGGTTACATTGTTTTTTTAATGTTATGTATGTCTCTTGGGGTGGACATTGGGTTTTGGTTGATCACAAAATGTGATGGTATTGTTTTCATTTCAGATGGATTCCTGTTTATATGTTGTATCAGAAGTTATTAGAAGACACTGCAATACCCAGTTCTAACTTACACATTGCCTCTTATTCATAATGGACACAGAGTATCATCACTTTGTCCTTGCTCAGGCTCGTCAAAAGCTGACATGTCCTCCTCTGAGCTTCCAGACTCCTGCTCTGCTGTCTGGCTGTCCTCCACCTCATGTCCTGACAGCTTCCCTTCCACAATTCTGAATGAAACCCTTTCTGCCCCATTAACCCCAATTATTCCTTGAGCATGAAATCTGGTGTAGTTCCTGATGTCCATGACAGAGAACAACGAATAAAAGCTGTGGTGTTAGAATAACTGCACATTTCTGAAATCTTACAAAGGTGAAGTTGTTTATTATTTTCAAGCTGAATGTTAAGTGTGAGTCATTCAGACCCATGATGTGTGTTCCTCTTATACACCCTTGCTTCATTCCTTGTATGTTCTCTTTTTTTCTGTAACTGCAATGGTATGGAGTCCTATGACCACCAGCTCCAGTAGCAGGTCTGGTGGCAGGGGACAGATCCAGTAGCAGGTCTCATTTACTCCTATTTAATTCCACAAATATGAGACCTTTAATATAATGCAAGGCATTGCAATCGCACTATGTCGCAGTATAATTGAAATACTAGTATTTTGTCCATATTGTTCCGCCCTAGTCCAAATAGTCTCAGCCCGTCTCTGCTTTGAGCGGACTTAAAGCGGACAAACCTCCCTCCCCCTCATCCTTTCCTGCAGGAGCACCACAGACAGCTTCCTGAACAGCTTGGTCTCTGTTTGGTACAGAGGTGCAGTGGATTGTTAAAAGAGCTGGAAACATCACCAGGGTGTCTCTGAAGCAGCGCGTCAGAAAGGCCTCCAGCATTGTGGACACCCCTCACACTGCTCCTATCTGGAAGACGATATTACAGCATTAAAGCCCGACTGGCAAGACTGTGTGAGAGCTTTTTCCCATCGGACTCCTCGACATGCTGCCACACTCGCCTGAACTGTGCATCGACTCTACTTTTCACTCTGCACACGCACGTGCAGCCACATGCACAAACCACATCTATGTTACTTTTGTACTTGAATACAGTCTCAGAGGTACTGAGTTCAATAGTCTGACTGTATATCACAATGATCAGCTGATCATGTGAACTCATAATGCACACATAATTCCATTCTAGTGTTATATGCACGTTTTCCTCCTCACTGCTGATGCAACGTTTGCACACTTTCTGGGTGTTAAAAGAACATTTTGTAGTTTTTGCACATTTTTGCTTCTAGGTTAGAGTTTATGTTTATGGTTTATTTATAGATGTGTAATGTTTGAGCCTTTTTGTACACCGTAAAATCTGAAGCCACACCGTGTCTCACTGTGTTCATGTACACTACCAGTCAAAGGTTTTGCCACACACTGAGGTTTTCTATATTTGCACATTACATAGTATCACATAATATTTATTATAAATACACGCAAAATACACTCACTTTGCTACAAATACATTTGCAGTATTTTCACCATTTGAGTTCCTGTATTACACAGAAAATGTAATGTTTTATTCATCACTACTGATCTACAAAAACCCACCTAAAATAATTATAGTTAATCCTTTAATGAATAATTATATTTATAATTATAGTTATAATGGATCACTAGACAGGTGCTATATATTTAATACGCTAAATAACGACAGCCAATGGGTTTAAATAGTTAACGAGTGCATTTAAAGTTAAAGGACAGTCTAGAATTTGGCTCTGCAGCACCAACAGCTAGTTAATAGAAGTCAGACCTGCACTGTTACAGATTCTCTCATCTTAGAGAGGAAACTGGCTTCATTTCACACATTTTCATGTGCGGTTTTCACTCAGTAGCTTTCCAATGCTTAACAAGACTAAATATTTGCAGTTTATGAAATTAATGTATAAGTGGTAGAAACCCGTGGTGTGCAGAAACTTTTGACTGGTAGTATACATCCAATATAGACAAAAGTATAGGGACGCCTGACCATTCCACCAACAGGGACTTTAATGACGTTGTATTCAGTTCCAGAGACTTTAATCTGGATTTGGTCCCCTTTGCAGCTCTAACAGCTTCCACTCTTCTTGGAAGACTTTCCACAAGATTTTGAAGTTTGTGTCCATTGATTCTGTAGAGCATTTCCGTTCCAGTTCATCCCAAAGGTGCTGGATGGGGTTGAGGTCAGGACTCTGTGAGGACCAGTCAAGTTCTTCCACACTGAACTCCTCCAGCCACGTCTTTATGGAGCTGCTTTGTGCACTGGGACTCAGTCATGCTGGAACAGAAAAGGTTCTTCCCCAAACTGGGTCCACAGTGAGGGACCACCTGAATTCACTTCTTAATGTGCAATATCTTATGAGCAATATCGCTACTTATATCATTATTACTTATATATTACTGATCTCTACTAAGTGCAGTAAAGTATTCCAAACTATCCTGTGTTGTTAGTATCTATAGTATTTTATAGCATTTGTGTATATGGCATAGTGAGTTAGTTTTCTACAGATTTTTTTTAAAATTTATTTAGACATATTTTATATATGGGTGTCACATGATTAAATATATTAATCTAATGAATTAAAAGCTCTATGATTAATTAATCTAAATTAATCACACACATTTTTGCTGTAAAAGTATTTAAAAATGTAAATGAATTTTGGCACATGAGTGAATGAACGTTATACTGAACGTCGTCTTGTCCTGTCTCTTTATTGTTGCTCCTGTGTTCTTTTTTCTAGCTCTTGTGGTCTTGTGCTGCACCGCGGTCCTGGAGGAATGCTGTTTCGCTTTTACCATGTACTGAGTGTATATGGTAGAAATGACAATAAAAACCTGCTTTACTTGACTTGATGAATAATCAACATTACAGAGTTTCAAGGTCTCTTTTATGTAATAACCGTTTCTGTGCAGTTCAGTAATGGTCACAGTAATCAAAAATATGACCTAATATCCTGAGGGAAAAAAGCTTCAGCAAGAACAATGACAGAACTCAGTCCATCTATAAACTGCAGTTTAAGACAATGTACACACAGACAATGCACATTAAAAATGAAAAGGCTCTTTCACAAACTGTGTCTACAAAGTTGGAAGCATGCCAGTGTCCAAAATGTCTTGGTCTGCTGAAGCATTAAGATCAAGCCCTTCACTGGTCACCATTCTATAATTAGGAGGTCTGTCCCAATACCTTTGTCCATATTGTGTTGCCGAGATGACAGCTGTGCCCGGATGAGTTCAGTTCTCGTCGCTGAGTCGTTCTCACGGCTGTCCAGCAGGTGGCGCGGATCCCGCCCGCCCTCAGGGGTTAGTGAGTCATGTCCAGGGTCGAGGCGGGTGAAGTGAGAGTATGGCTGAACATCAGACTGACTTTTTCAACCTTAAACTAAACACGAGGCGGGTTATGGGAGACGTGAAGGGAGCAGTTCTTCGTTCGCACTTCGAGGACACGTCCAGAAGTCACGGCTCGACTCTTTTTGGGAGGAGAGGGACGGAGAGCTAACGTTCCTTCATTAACGTCAACGTTATCCTGACTGGAGCTTCTGACAGAAACCAGGGGAGAACCGAGAAACACAGGAGTTTATCATCTTGGAAAAAGGACACATTTATTTGTTTTTGTCACCAAATGCTCACGGACCAGCTCAGGTGTCTTTCGGATCAAAATAAGTGAGTTTTATGAGCCAGCTGTTCAGAGGAGCTGAATGTTTCGGGGCTAGCTGAGCTAGCCTGCGGTGTGTTTACAGAGGAGAAGGAGGAAAAACACTCTCGCCACGGAGCCAAAGCTGATTTAATATCGAGCTGGAGGGTGTTTACAGCTCCTCTGACTCTGTCCGAGGGGAAAGGCTTTTACCAGCATATAATTAACTGCTTCTACCTCTGAAGCTCGTCTCTGGAGCCCTCTCTCAACCATGGGCTCCCTGAAAGCCCTGCAGGAGTGGTGCAGGCTCCAGTGTGAGGACTACAGGGATGTGGACATCAAGAACATGTCCTCATCTTTCAGAGATGGACTGGCCTTCTGTGCTATAATACACAGACACAGACCAGACTTGATGTAAGTGCTCTGCTTTTGTTTTATCCCCACCCTGCAGTACACACACACACACACATACACACACCCAACTCTCATAGCTCATGCATTCTGTCATGACTCGTGGAGCTGCTGTTCTGGGACAGGATTAATCCTGGGACTAAACTGCAGAGCCGGTGATGAATCATCACTGGAAATTCTACTGAGTTTAGGCCTAATCTGGGTTGGGCCAGAATTTTTATATACGTGTATGTTCTGTACGTGTATGTTCTGTACATATACAGCAGGTGGTCTGGTGGTTAGGGATTTAGACGGTCATGTGTTCAAATCCCAGGACTGCTAGTGGCACCACTGAGGTACCCTTGAGGAAGGTACCAGCCCCACACACTGCTCCCCGGGCGCTGGGTTCCTGGCTGCCCGCTGCTTCACTTGGTGAATGGGTTAAATTTCCCATTGTTCAGTGTGTTCACGTGTGACTATAAGGGGCCACTTTACTTTACTCTACTTTACTTTATATATAGACTTACATAATAAAGTCTGAATCCCAGGTGAAAATGCTGGGCCTCATCCTTTACTGGGGTTTTTAGATACTCTCGCGTTTAAATAGATTTACAGGAACCGAAAGATCGGGTTGGATGAGGTTAATGAGATTGCATGCAGTTATGCAACTGGAGACAGTAAAACTTCACTGATTAAACTCCAGACAGTTTTAAATAGCCCCCCCGACAAAGTCAGCTCGGGTCTGATATTTCTGGCTCGTTTGCTGCGTCAGGACTTTGGCAAGCATTATATTACAGGTGTACCCTGAAGTGTGAGTGACGAGACTGATGACTCCTGAATGTAGATAAGATATGAGAACCCTTTATTAGTCCTTCAGGTGGGAAATTTGCATTGTGGTGGCAGAGAAGTGGACAGAGCAAGAGAAGAAAGTAGAAGCAGCAAATTAAAATTACCAACAGAATAAAAAGCCACACAACGTAATAGTACAGTATAAAAGTACACTCTACAAATATTACAAAAGTATACACACACACACACACAGAGCCATCCTGATTTATAGCCACTGTGTAAGTAGATAGGGGCACATATCCATTGTGTATGTGTGTGTGTGTGTGTGTGTGTGTGTGTGTGTGTATATATATATACATACATACATACAGTGGATAGGGGTGGGTGGAGGCCTAGTGGGTTGGATACTTGCCTCTGGACCAAGAGGTCATGGGTTTGATTCCTACCTTCAGCACCACCACTGGGTTCCTGAGCAAGATCCTTAACACCAAGTTGCTCCCAGGAGACTGCCCCCTGTAGGGGATGGAAGCCGCTTTAGAGAAAAGCATCTGCTAAATGCCGTAAATGTAAATATCTGTATCTACTTAAGCAGTAGATATAAATATATTTATGAACACAATAATCCACCAGAAAACTGTACACTGTGGCAGAAAACCTGGAACATGCTTGAAGATTGTTCGCACTCTGTCAAGAGTTGTTTCTCATAATGGAGCTCTGCATGATATGGACAAAATAGCAGTAAATGAATATTCTGCTGAATATTGTGATGCCTTTCAGTAAAGTAAAAGGTTCACATCACTATACTGAAGGGCCCATAATCATAATTTTCTGGAATCAAGAAGGCTTGAAGGATGTAAATATTGCTCTCACTCCATAAAATCGATATTCCGATCATAGTTTTTGTGATATCACAAAATCAATCTCTCTTTATTCAGCCTACAGCAGTTTAGCCCCGCCCATTCATGCTGAAGTTGTAAGGAGTGTTTCAGCACTGTGCTGCCTTCGGAACGAGCTGCAGTTCAGAGGATAACCAGTCAGAAATAAAACACACTTGCCCCTAATGTCAGCTCTCTTTAAGGATCACTTGATTCTTTGCTTGATCTTTCAGGGGCTGATTTTCCTTGAAATGAATTAAAAGCCACAGGGCCTCACTTCTGGCCGTATTTTGAAAGTGTGTATCTTTAGCTGTTTTCATTGATTTCCATGCAATAAAATGGCATAAAAGTAATTGTTTTGACCTTTTTGCTGCCTTGCAGTTTGTTTATGAGAAACCTACTATTAGTGATAAAAAGGCTTTATATTATTTCATTTCCTGCAAAACAACTGTTGTTGCATAACATTGATGTTGATAAAGCTTTGAGTTTTTTTTTTACATTTCTGATTCCATGCATATCTGTACATTTAGCCTCTCTTAGTTCCTCATCATCTACTGATGAAGAAATTATATATTGCATTATATTATATGAGATATAATTCAGTTTCTCATACAGAGCTGTCTCTGTGTTTCTCTGGACGTCTGTATGAACTGCTGGGTCAGAACTCCCTTTATAATCCTCACGTCTCCGCTTTAGCCCTCCTGCGCTGTTCGTTTGTTTTTGTTTGCTGTAAGAAGCACATGAGTGAAATCTCTCACATGATACTAGTTTAATGCTTAATTGTGTTACTTTCCACAAAAACAGCAACAATTTCCATTCTGGAACAAGGAAGCGTAGCTCATGTCCCTGTTTGGGCTTGACCTACCTGCATGGGACGTAAAGTTATCTTATTATTCTTTTCATCTCTCTCTCTGTCTCTCTCTGTCTCTCTCTCTCTCTGTCTCTCTCTGTCTCTCTCTCCCTCTCTCCCCCTCTCTCCCTCTCTCCCTCTCTCTCCCTCTCTCTCCCTCTCTCTCTCTCTCTGTCTCTCTGTCTCTCTGTCTCTCTGTCTCTCTCTGTCTCTCTCTCTCTGTCTCTCTCTGTCTCTCTCTGTCTCTCTCTGTCTCTCTCTCTCTCTCTCTCTCT
>JBBPCX010000114.1:448868-459956 GCA_037974365.1 Hydrocynus forskahlii | reverse complement strand
CACCAGTATACTGATCACCGCCCGATCATCTGGAACCATCTGCTCCTGGTTCTTCACCGGTTCAGGACTTCAGTTAGGTCTGGATCTCTGGACATGAGGGTTTTGCTCTTTTGCACTTGAATGCACAATGTACAGTAATATTTATTTTCTGAACTTGATATATTATTTAAAAACATAAAAATAAAATGCAAATGCAAATAGCACATTTTCGATTTTAATTTTATTATTTCCCCGTATATTCGATCGCATATATGTGGGTGTATTTCAGTTTGTTCCCTTGAAGCGTAAAGATTTCCCGGGTTAAAGTGGTGAGTGCGCGGCGACGGGTGTCAGGAGCTCGGAGACGCAGTAATGTGAGTGTATGGCTCGGAGACGCAGTAATGTGAGTGTATGGCTCGGAGACGCAGTAATGTGAGTGTATGGCTCGGAGACGCAGTAATGTGAGTGTATGGCTTGTTTTGCACGCTGAGGTGTGCTGCAGCAGCTCAGCAGCGTTTACTTCAGAGCAAAAACAAAAGGCAGAATAAGAAAGAAAGCTACTATTTTTGTCGCCCTGAGTAACTGACTCCTCTTTTGGCAGGATTTATGCATAATGCATTTCCTCCTGCGCTCGTCATTGCCAGCATGTTGGGTTTCGAGCAGCTGCTGAATAAGACGGTACTGGGATTTCCCTGCAGCTGTTTGGGGGATTCCTGGCGTCCAGCACCCCAAACATAGCCACCACACGCAGTGTCCTGGACAGGTGTCCCAGTGCCGGACGGCAGGCGTGGTTATGAACACAACTGTTGTTGTGAGGGTCCGGTCCCTTTGGTGCTTGGACCCCTAATTGCTGCTTGAGTAAGTTTGGTGGGATCTTAAACTGTTAGTAGTTTATCAAGTGTCATTTTTTTTTTTTTTACTTTTTTAACCAATGTGCTTTTTAGGCAAGATGGCAAGAAGTGTGTATAAACTTGTTTAGCCCTTTTTTAACCACAACACCATAAACAAACTTAATTCATTTTGCAATTACCTATTTGATAAATCTAACAACAAACATACTGTGACTTCTAAGAGCTAACATCAGTAAAATAACAGTGTTATAGTGCGGCTTGTGGCCTTTTTCTGCCTTTATTGTTTACGCTTTAAGTGCTGAGTTTAGAACACTGAAAACATAAAATACAAAAGCGTTGCTTTTTCCACAGTATGATCAATTCAGCAGATAAACGGTGCATTAACGTGCAGATGAGTGAGGATGCGAATTTATTTTCACTTAGATAATTAATAGTTATGATAAAAGGTGCCTGAACCTCTGCGTATGACTGTATGTGCCGTTGTCAGGGAAGAAAAAAGAAACATGCATGCACCGTGCGTTAGTCACTCGTCACAGAGCAGTAGTGGGCCGAGGGGGGTCGCGGGCCGCGTTAGGTTCTGTTTCGCCCGGGGCACGTTTCTTTCTGCACAAATGAGTCCTGGCAGTCCATCCGGCGCTACAGAAACAATCTTCCCTTTGGTCCAGCATGGGGTGGACTGGGGCTGAACATCTTGAAGCTGTGTGGATTGGTTTCATCCAGCTGCCTGTGTCCTGCAGGCCAGAGCCGGGGCACGGGAGCGTAACGGGATTCAGACGAAATACGTTTTTTCTTAAGTTATGACTGTGTCTCCAGTGGGAAGTGTGTTAAACAATGTCTAGGTGTAGATATAGATTATAGATATGGATAGCTGTGGTACATGATATAGATACAGATACTACATACATGTAGATACGGATATACATAGATGTATATGATACAGATTTAGACATGGTATATACATAGATATAGATGTGTAGATATGGAAGAATATATTTTTCCGAAATCAGGACTATATAGTTCTGTTCCATCAGGTGATAATGTGAAGCATGTAAGACATTTTGTGTATATCTATATATCTATCTATCTAGATTGAGATCGATATATATATATATATATCTATATCTCTCTATATATATATATATCTATATATATCTATATATCTATCTATATATACACATATATATATATATATATATATATATATATATAGATGATAGATAGATAGATAGATGATATATATATAGAGATAGATAGATAGATAGATATAGATAGATATATATAGATGGATATAGATATGGATGTGATACAGATGTAGATGTATAGATATAGAAATGATATAGACATTTATGAATATGCTATACATTTAGATACAGTATGGATAAAGATAAAGATGTGTGTGTATCTATCTATCTATCTATAAATAAATATATATATATATATACGTAGAGAGAGAGAGAGATGTCTAGATATGAGATAGATACAGATTCTGATAAAGATGTAGAAATACAGATAGAAACACAGAAATATGGATGTGATACAGATTTAGATTTAGATTTAGATTTAGATATGGTATATGGAAACAGATGTGGATAGTGTGGGCCCCCAGCTCCCATGGTTCTAGCCCCTTTGGTGCTTGGAGCCCTAATTGCTGCCTGAGTGATTTGTTTGGGGTGTTAAACTGTTTATTAAGGCTAGAGGTGAATATCCTTAAAATTTTGCAGCATCCTCAGTTATTCTACTCCGTAAAATCCCTGAAAAACAAAAATCTATGCTTTGACCTAAAACATATCTCTTAGGTTTATACATCGCAGTACCATGATTTTACTGCCACTTTTGAAGAAAAAAACCTATTTGGTTCCATGAAGAACAGTATTAAAAATAGATCTGTGAGTGTGAAGATTTTGTGAACCCCTCCACACATAATGTTTACTAATTTAACACTAATTTCTTATCTAAACTTACACATTATGGTTAACAGTCACACACTTAATTTACAAACATAACTGTGTGAAGAACTGCCCATTAAAAGGCTCCTTAGTGAACCATGGAGAATGAGGTATTTATGGCACCCGGTTGGGCTTCTATATTTTTAGGAGTGCTGGTCATGTGATCACGTGGCTTCGGGCAGGACTTCGTTTTCTCTTCGTTTGCTCAGAGACAAAAACAATATAAAATATGAAGTTTAAATAAAGTCTAGATAAAAATCTGCTGAATTTACCAAATGAAAATACACTACACTATATACAGAAATGCTGGAATAAACACTATATGTAAGTAACACAGATAGTAGCCAGGAGTGCGTTACTCCACTTAGTAGAGATCAGCAGTAACATTAAGTAATAAATAGTAATTTTGACAGAAGCAGTGATATTGCACATGAAGGCTGTAGCACGGTTGCATATGATCTTCATGTTTAACCCCCGACAAGAACGCTGCACAATACTGCACATCGTAGCACACATAATGCTTCACACAGTGAGTTATAATAAAAGGAACGACTCACGGAAACAGTTCATTGTCACTAAAGCACAGGATGGAGCGAAATTTCGGTTCCATCTTTGGTTCCAGTCTTTGTGTGCCATCATTATAAATATACTGACCGTACCGAGCAAAAGACTGTAATCTACTTTCATTAGTATTTAAAGCTTTAAATTGTTGGACAGAATGTGTTCCCAATAGATCTCTAAGGTCATGCAGCCCTGTTAAACACTCCTAAAGTAAACGACAAGAAATCTGGAAAAGCAGCTTCTGTTTTTACTTCCAATGATCCGAAGAACCCGCCCTTAAATATCCGCCAGGCTATCAGAAATCCTCTTTTTACTCTAGCTTTTAGTTCATTTTTACTACATTTACAGCTTTTAGCAGACATTATACACATGTATTGTGTGTAATGTATAATGTATTACATTATACACATGTATTGTGTGTAATGTATAATGTATTACATTATATGCATGTTTTTGATATGTCTTTCATATAATATTTGAAATGACACTTTTTACTCTAGCTCTTAGTTCATTTTAATGGGTTAAACACAAATATTTTTGTAACATTTTCTTCTCTATTTATTTATGTGTATTTTTATTTTCTTTGTGTGATTTGTACTCCCTTTAAAGCGCTTTGATCTGAGTTCATATGTATGGAAGGTCCAGTATAATTTTGAACTATTATTATTATTATTATTATTATTATTATCTTTCTTATTTCTGATCACAGAGCTAAAAATTGATATTCTGATAACGGTGTAGAGTTGAGACCCATTTTTGCACATCTCTGCATGTAGGCTGGTATAATCAGACTAAATAAAACTTTGTGTTTTGGATGAATGAACACTTGCAATAGTCTGACCAACTTTAAGACCATAAATAAATTAATAAATTAATGTGTGAGGTTTCGCTGCAGCCATGCCGAACACCAGGCAGCTGCTTTGAAATCACATTCACATTTTGTATCACATTCATTTCTGCATTGGATTTGAAATCCCTCAAACAAACGAATGGTCTTAGTTGGTCTTTTCGCAGTCAGACGTGGATCTGCCGTAATCCGCCGAGCTCGGGTGGAGATGACCAGACCGAACTGTTAGCAGAACTGAGCCTCACCTGAAGTACGAGATCGCTAGCTTGGTCAAATACATTTTACAGTGGCGGACTAATAAAGCATGACTATTAAAGCTAAGCCTGCAGTTTGGGGCATAAATACAGAATGCACCCAGAAAACATCTCTACGATAATGTTCATCTCTAGCCACTCCGGGAGATTTCCGATAGTATAGTATTGCTAAGCTAACGCTGGAGCTCAGGAAGATTTCATGGCTGTTCTAGACTGAACAGACACCAGAGGGACACAGACATCGCACTGAGATGTTTTCCACTTTTACTGACCGACTGCTGGAATTCACTGTCAGATCTCGGACCAGTCCTGAAGTACCTGCAGTATAGTGCTCCCAGCACGACTGTGATCTTTTTCTCACCAAACATGTGAGAAACATGACTGGTTGAGTTGACTGCCACTTCATAATTATGTTGCTTAATTCAACATGTAAGGTTAAATTATACCAGGAAAACCAAAACTGAACTAAAAATGACCGACATAATTCCCTGAAATCATCACACCTTCTTTGCGGGCCCAGAAGGGTTCTCTTGCTTTTGTAAAACAGCACAAGGTTCTGCAGCTTGATGAGGGCTGAGAAGAGTTTAATTTGCACGGCAGCTCAAAATTAGCTCTCCGTGTTAATTCAGTATGTCAGCAATGGCAGTGGCACAAAAGAGGTTCGTCACTTGGGCTGTATGATGCTGGGAAAAGTCTTTACTCCATTATATGGAGTCAAATAATATAAATAAGAATATAACATTCAATAACAAAAGTTTAGGGAATCAAACATGTTTTTATAAGAACCCTTCAAAAAACTTATTGGCTCTATTTTTTGTTTTTAATTAGTGTTCCTATTAGCACATGCTCTTTGTGGGTCTATGGAATTCACCCTCATATCATGTGGGTTCTGGGTGGCAGTCAGGGACAAACTCAAATGATTCACCATGTATTTAGACTCACTTAACTTGTGCAGTGTATTTGTGGAGCTCACTGATACCCTGCAGTTTCGAAAAACAAACCACACGCTAATTACTGCTAGCATGTCCAGAACCTGACAGAGAGCGTAATTATCCCGAGGGAATCAGACCAGAGTGTATATTGTGACTATCAACTATATATGTTGTGTTGCTGTAGATATGTATACTAGCATCACCATTACAGTATCCACAATTAGTTGCTCAGATTAACATTATCCAGACCACCCAACGGCAGTGTTTTGATTTTAGACCCCCCAGAGCGGATTGCTGCTTCGCTAACACAGCCCGCTCGGTTGCTAGCGCCTAGCTGCGGGAAGGCTCGTGCCTCCACATGGTTGAGATGTCTGAGGCTCCATTACAGATTGGGTAACTCTGACCTAAATAATAGACTGCTCATGAATCATGCATTCAATCACCCACAGACTCCGAGAGCAGCATTATTAAGATCATGCTAACACTTCTTTATATAACAAAAGCCAAATGTGGCCGGACTCACAATTAACTGTCTGACTTCTACAGTAGGTTTTTCACAGATCACGTCATACCAGCCGGTTATGGTGCAGTAGGCAAGGGTGTGGTTGTCTGAATGCCTGGGTATGTACACACTTATCTCAGCATTTCAAATTGGATCTGATTTGGCATAAGAAAGCGAAGTGAAATACTTTGACTTTGAATGAGTGCAATTTAGAACACAAGTCATTCCGCTGGTCAGTGACTAGTGAATTAAATCCCATATGCCCATCAGGTAAGAACCACCTCATCTGGATACAACAAACCGTTTAAGAAGGTAAATATTCCCAAAACATTAGTGGTCAAAATGTGCACTGCTAAGGTGAGCATGTTCCTGCATTTTGGAGACAAACTTCCTGGACTCACCTCCTGGCAGGCTGATGGGTCCACACACTTGCCCCACAGTCTCTTCCTCCTCGATGTAGATGTGCTTCTTGCAGAGCTTCCACAACCCAAAATGGGCCGCTTCACATGTAGTATTGACCCTGTCCACCCTCGGGCTCAACACGGCCCAGTGATCCGTCACCACGGCTGTGAACATGGACACCATGCCTACCAGGATCACCACGAACGTGATCTTCACTTTTGTGCTCTTCTGCATGGTGCCCCAACGCTCTGGTGTTCTACGTTCTGCTTCTGGAAAAGGAACCACCTCTGGAGGCTCAAGCTGAAGATTCTCGGCTTCCCTCTGTTGGTCCCCTAGCCGGTGCTCTGGGTGGGGGGAGTCTGGACAGGTTAGCTCCTCTACAGTCCCACAGTCCTGCTGGAGGTCCTGACTTGGGTTAGGCTCAGTATAGCACTGTGCTTGTGAACTGAGACACAGGGCCAAATGGCAGTGGCCTAGATTTGGGTTCTTGTTCCCCCAAGGCACAGGGCCTGTGGACCAGCCCGCAGCTGTTGAGGTACATCAGAAAAGTTGATGACCAGACGGGCCGTCTCAGCCGCATGAGTTTCATGGGGGCTTGGGGAGGCGGGGTGGGGGGCAATCTATAAATGTGTGGTGAGTCAAATAATCAGGCTGTCCTCCTATCGGGTTTCATATGTAGGTGGGGGGTGTGGCTGAACACGCCAAGGTAAAACAGCAAATAAAAACATAAATAAATCTCAAAAAATGTGAAGTAATTACACTCTCCAAAGGAAAAACAGTTCCACTGAGGTACAGTGGTACAGTGGTGCTACTATGATGAGTACATTTCCATTACCTGTTATGACACTGTGCTCTGTTTCGTTGCACATATTTTGACTCCATACAGGCATTTACTTTCATATATTGTATTTAAATCGGTTCAAATGATCATGTTGTACTTTTAAAAGCATACACTACCATTACCCACCTGTACCGTGCTCTTTTTCTGGTAATGTATCATGTATCTGGTAATGTATCATAAAGTATCATTTTCCAAAAACTGTAAATGCCAACTTAAGTGCTAAACATGACCCTTCTCACATTTGTTCATCATGGCTTGCATTTCAGAAGTGAATATCAGACAACAGGAACCTTCACATGGCAATAACACTGAGCTCGTTCCCGTGATGCCGATACCGAGCCGGAGTAGGAGCACATTCAGCTCTGATGGAGTTCCCGCAGCACTTCTGGCTTTTGAAGTTCTATGTCAGTTTTACGGGTTTAGAGAAAAATTGAACTTAATGCTGTGGTTTATTTTACCCTTTGTCTCTCACTGCATAACATCAACATCAACAAATTGCTGCGGTTGTATCAAAACCATGATGAATGGACCAATAGAAATGATCTAAAATGACTGATTTTAAATTAATATACATTGAGACTAAGAACTTGTTTTTGCTTCTCTCATAAAATCAGCTACAGAGATAGAAGATTTGGTTTTGATGACATTTTGATGAAGTGCAACGAGAAGAGAATGCCAGGTATGCCTGGCCAAATGGACGTTCTTGACTCTCAAAGCTACTGAGCCATAAAGTACTCTTCTAAAAAAAAAAAGGTTACTAGCAGGTTCTTTAGGCATGTGGCTCTACAAAAACCCTTTCATTGCTGCTGGTTCTTGAAAGGTTCTTCACACTCCCTTGTTTACAAAAATGATTAGCGGGTTTGGGCCTAAAAGAGACCGACCGCAGGAGGAGAGAGATCTCTGAGGGGGTTCTGGGTTCTTCTGCTTAAAGAGGACTTGAGCGCTGTGACAGAGAGGTCTGAGGAACAGAGAGGAGATAGCGAGGCACTGGGGTGGAAGGGAAGGTGGAGATGGGAAAAAGGAGGAGGAACCTCCTAAACCTCATAATCTCTTTAAAGAACGATCCACTGAACCGTTTCTTTAGGGACCCTAGGTAGGATCATCTCTGACACTCCAAAGAACTCTTTCTGGCACCTTTATTTTTAAGAGTGTGGTCTGATGTTCCTATTGTTTAGATCTCTCCATGTTGTTTTTACGCGAAGAAGACAGGGAAAGGTGCAGGCGTCAGGCAGGTCAGGTAAAACAGTAACATCTCGCTTTTATTGAGGTCGACTACAGTGAAGGAGAGCAGACAAGAAAGGAAAAATTACATTATAACAACACACACCCACTCTTTTACTTTTCCACAGAAAATAAAATAATGACGTACTGCCACTGTGTTAGATGAAGAGAAAGGAAAGCGCTAAGTCACAGAACTGCATGTCTTTTTTTTTTCGTTAGAAAGGCGTATTTCTGGAGAGCTCGGAAACGAGAAGCTTTCTTGCCTTAGCGTCGTTGTAAACAGGAATATGGGAAACTTCAGAACAGGATTCACTTTGACTTTATTAACTGTTGCCATGACGATAACCGTTGGGAGTAGAGAGATATTTCCTCCGGTAATGTTATTATATTATGAGACAATTTCACACCATCCACAGAGAAACAACAACCGTCCGTGTTTGATTGATCACAGCAATAAGATATGATAACGAATTGCAATCTTGGCGTCAACTGAATGACTGTGGCATCCTCGTCCTGGAAAGTTACCATTTCGTTTTTGTTTTATGTTTTAATTACTCCATTCTTTCTCTTCTCAGAGATAGACAGACGTCTCAGAACGCTGGGAAGGCTGCGCTAGGCTCAGTGCCGTGCTTTCGGAATGCCGTCACACATTAATTCTCCACCCTGTGGATGCCATAATGTGCTTTTCACTGGGTGGACTCTGTGTGTTGTGTGGCAAAGGAACTTGCTTCATTAGCCAAATGCTTCTTTCTACCAATGATGAACGGTTCAGCGTCAAGGGGATGTGGCATGAGACGCCCGTGGCACAAACCGGAGCAAATTAACCGAGTGTTTGACCATATGTGCCAAAACACAGCCTAGAAGAACGGGAGAACGAGGAGCTTCCTCAGTTTATGTTAAACAGAACCTCAGGCGTAGGTAAAGGGACCCAGAACTTCACCAACAGTGCCTTGACAGCGGTTTCTCGGTCATAAAACCCCTCTTATCTTAACCCTGAACCACTGGTTCCTTCCAACAAGCAATCCTTTTTAACTTCCCTGAGGAGAAAGTCCTCGAACGCCCACTTATTTATTTATTAAGACTTCTTCTTCAAATGTCCACTTGAAATGGATTCACAGTTTTTATACATTAACACATCTGTTGTAAACGTCAGAAGTAAACAATACGGCAGTGGTTCAAAACACAGTTGTACAAAATGGCTTAGTTACGAGATATAAAATCAAAAACAGGGGCTCACTAGCCAACGGACGATGCTCCTCATGTTCTGCTTCAGGTGTGCTAGAACAGGACTGGGACTGGGAGCCCCTGATCTACTGTCTTAAAGTCACGGTATATCATCAGTTATAGAAAGAAGCACTACATAAAATTCTATTTTATCAATGTTGGGACAAAGGCTTTATAATTTCAATGTTCAGTGCATCATAGAAGTATTGCTACTCGGGCGTGTCACTGTGCATTCGAATATACAGGGTGAAGCTCCACGGAGCCTCAGGAAAACGCTACAACTTTAAGCAAACATTTCGTTTCTCGCTACAAATCTCAAAATTAATTGTCCGATGTCAAATCAGAACCATGTTCCCCTTCCGCCCTTGACTGGTGACCGCTGTGCACTCACACTGGGGTGGTCCTGCGGTTCAGACTGTCCTTCGTGTCTTTGGGGAAGCAGTTGTGGACCTGCAGAAAGCCGGGCGGCTCTCGGTCGGGGCTGTAGGGGCCGAGGGCCCCAGCCGGCCTCAGAGGGTGCTCCCTCCCCAGCGTGTACATGGAGATTTCCCCCAGAGGCAGCGAGGAAGCAGCGGCCATCTTTCGGCCCACGGGTGAGGCGTCCCGGGACGGCTCGGTGGAATGGGAGCTGGAACGGGAGCGCCGCCGCCGGTACCTGTAGCTGGGGATGCGCGTGTAAGGCGAGGAGGATGAGGAGGGAGCACCTTTGAGGAACTCGCGGCGCTTGAAGTGGACCTCCTTGTTCTTCTCAATGTAGATGTTCACGGCCAGGACGCCGATGGCTTCGGCCACGATGAAGGACAGAGCGCCAGAGTAGAAGGACCAGCCGTAGCTGTACTGGTTCTTCTTGTCCTCACCCTTTTTGTCGCTGGGGTCGCCGGTGTTGCTGGATATGTACACGATGATGCCGATAATGTTGCTGAGACCTGGCAAAAGAGACATCGAGACTTCAGTGAGGAGCATGAAGTGCAACTATCATTCTACCATATAACCTTGTTAACCTCTTCTGTTGCATTTAATTATTACTGGGGGTTCTCTGTGATTTTAGTCCCATCCACATACATCAAGTCTTGGATTTTTAAGACTCTGGACTTCTACATCAGTAAAGATTTCAGTGGCTTCTACCTGCAGCAGAACGAACCACAGACACATCCCTGGTTACATTAATCCCATGTGAACTGGCATATTGTTCACAGAGTTTTTGAGGAGTTCCATAAGTGTGAGGGCACTTGCAGAAACACCTGCTTGTCATGAATCCCCAGTTATTTAATCGCTATATGAATAGTATGTATTTCTCACTCATAGCTCATTAAAAGCAAAGAAATTCATGAAAATGATTTTGAACTTTCAATCCGTTCCATATTATCACTGTGAGAGAGGATATTTAATTATGATTAATAATAACTAAATATGCATATATAATTACAGTTTAAGGGATAGAAAAACATTTGGCTCCCTTAAAACTAGAACAGAGAGAATGAGGAGGAGTTTCTTCCCACAGGCCATTCGGGCCCTGAACCAGGTGCAG
>JBBPCX010000114.1:440024-448768 GCA_037974365.1 Hydrocynus forskahlii | reverse complement strand
AAACATATTTTGTTTCATCAGATAAGTTAGAGAGGATTTATTCATGGCGTGAGCGGCTCTGTCCCTCAGCGGCGCCGTTCTGTAGGCACGTGTAAACTGAACTCTGTACATCAGTAAAAACATGCCAGACGAGCATGCGCCGTGTCACCAGCCACAGTACTCCAGTCCTTTCTGTCACCTGCAGCCACAAAGAGGATGCCGGCGCTCAGGAGGATGTTGTTTCTGCTGCTGTAGATCCGTCCCACCCCCACGCACAGCCCCCCGAGCAGCAGCAGGATGGTGCTCAGGATGGGGAAGAGGCTGGAGGCTCGCACGATCCCTGCACAGAGCCGGACAGAAAACGGCAAACACTCATTTTGGATTTTCTAGTGTCTGTTTTCTCCAGAGCAACATCATTTGAGGTGATGAACTAATCAAAAATCCCCCCAAAAATTCTCCCAGCCAAATCAACCAAAACAAATTCTGATAAATGCTGTAAATGTAAAAATGTAAAATAAATTTGCTCCGTTAGTTGTGTATTGGAGCTATGAGGCTGGAATAGATCAGTAATGGAGGCTGAAACCCACATGTTAGCATTGAGCTAAAAGCTAGACCATCGCACACGTTTTTAAATAGTCTGACTTACTGAGGTCGCTTCTGGCACTGTAGAACACATTTGTCTCTCTGAGCATGGACCACAGTTCAGACTTCGATATGGTTTCTACCGCTGTTCCATGATTGTCTGTTTTTATAGGTAACAGTGGGTCATACAAGGTTCGAAAGCATGCGAGTGTAAAGCGACCGCTCCTCTGTACCTGAACGCACCACAGTGCACAGTGTGAACAAGTGGGTGTCTCTGAGAGACTTCACAACCAGACGAGGACGAGACGAGTGTAGGATGATTCGCAGTTTGCCTCCTGCTAATAATGTGGGCTTTGTAAACATTCAGCACTTGTTGGCTACATTAGCCTCGTAGCTTTAGTGCAAAATTAAAGACAATAAACATGTCTTAGTGTGTCTTCAACCTACTTTGTTTGGTCCGGACCTTGGGACTTTCCAGTTTGGTCTAAACCAAAACAGCAGATACCTCAGACCACAGTCTGGACCAAAGAGACAAAATTTGGTCTGACAAAAAGAGGCGGTTTCAGTCTAATGAATCAATTCATTTGACACATTTTTTAGACAGTTTAGACTTTTGGACCCATTAAAGGAAGTTAAGGTAGGTAACAAATTAAAGGTAGGCGGCAAACAAGGAGAAGTGGAGAATGAAGTGTTTAACTGTAATTCGGTCCAATAAAGAGATGGTATAAAAAAATGCTTATGCATAAAAAATGCTGGCCGTCGTAATTTATTTTGAGAGATAGAGGAGATTATCTAATTGACTACATGAACATAAAGGGGAAAACTGTGTAAATCACTTTTGGTCAATCCCTCGCTTTTTACTTTAATATTTAAACATCATAAATTTTATGGACAGCTTTTTTTAGTAGCTGTCACAAGTGAAATTTAGTTCTAAGACATTTATTAATCCTAATAGCAAAATAATATCAGCCAATTATTCTAACTGTTCCCGCTAGATCATGGTGTGTTGACTCAAGCAAAGCTTGAAAACCTGCAGAGGTGTGGGTTGCCAAGTAAAAGATTAATAAACATACAGATGTAATTAGTGGTTTAGTGAAATTTTAACATCTATTTACTATCAAACAGTGCAAAGAAGTTGGACAATATTAAATCACATAGCTAAAAACAATCTTCTTGAAGCCTAAATTTTATCTATACTTATAGAAAAGTGTGTTGTATAGCATCAGAAACCACATCAGCAGATTAAAAAGAAAGACAGATGAGAATTCATAGCCTTTAAGTGAAATTATAATATAACACAGTAAAACATGTGTTGCATTACTATAACTCTGAGTATTGCAAAGGGATTTTATTCCCCATTTTTATGTCCCAGTGTAGGAAACCTCAGCCCAGCTGTACAACAGTATCAGCCATCAAAAGTCCAGGGCAAGATCCAGCATAATATCTCCTGAATCCCAATTTGACCCCACTGCATCTTTTCTAATCTTCCCTCCCAGGACAGCGATCTGGGTCTTAGGGGTGGTTTACCCAGGGGTCCCGGGCGGTGGGTGAAATAATTTGCAGGCAGGATTAATTCTGGAGCAGAGTAAGCAGCCAGAAGGCTGCAGGGATTTGGGCAGGTATTATGGGATGCTGGTGGATGGGTTTGGACCGTTATTCGCTGGTTGAGGAAATGGGTGAGCAACAGATAAGCTGCAGGTGAGATAAACGTTAGCATTACCCAACCTAACCTCCCGCGGACACCTCCGCCATACCCAACCCGACCTCCACCGAACACCCTTCACTGTCTAACCTACGGCCCTACGGACACTCCACCTGTAAATGTCAGGTACTGGAACTGCATTTGCTCTTCTTTTGGTAAGGTGAAGGATCCATCACTCCTCCTTCATTTTCCCTCTGGTTGAAAGGTCTAATGATCTGGGAGGTTCTGTCAATTCGTTTTATAGGTGCTAGCAGTCTGTTATTATGTATTTTTTAAGATAAAATGTTTTTCTTTTTAAGTGTTTTAATGTATTTGCCTACTCCCTGAAAATCAATTAAAAAAAACTATTCAAAAGTGTAGACTTGTCGATGCTTTGTAATGTATTGATCCGGATAAAAGTTGCTGTCTGTCCTCATCACTTAAGGTGATGCTTGTGGAGTGGTACCAGGATAGTGAAGTTCTTACAGTTACGTTTGACCTGAAATTCATTCAGGCATTCAGAGGTAAGCTTGTGCAAACCTCCACTGGGTCTACAATGAAGAGCTGATCAAATTAACAATGTCGAAAACAGTATCTGTGCTTTACAATCCGTTCTGACAGATTGCAGTACAGCACAGGAAGCATAGGGGGTGATGTGTCTTCTATTGCACTACTGGCTCTCTGAATAATAGAGGATTCAAAGGAGGAGAATGGGGCATATTAGATTGTTTGTTGATTAATCAAGTAACAGGTTAACTGATAATAACTGCTAGAAGCAGCCCCACAATGGACCCAAACACCTCCTGGCAAAGCAAAACATATGACTTGATTGATACTCATAGCTTAAATTGCAGCTATAAAACACAGATCTGGCAAACCGCGTCCTTCACTAGTGCTGTTAGTGCGGCACCACTGTGATGCGATTACGCTGTCGCGGCGTCAGACGACAGCAGCATTGTGAAATGACGTCACGTTGAAGCAGCTCTCTTTGTTCCCCTGGTGTTAAAAGAACATCATGGCTCGTTCTGGGATGCAAGACTGTGAGACAAAGTAATAAAGGGTGGAAGAGAGGCAGGCTTACGCAGGATGTACTCTGAGCTGTCCGTGTCATAGTCATTATCCTCGGGGAAGTGATTGATCCGGTAACAGCTTCCTTTGTTGATCCCTGTGGACGGATGCAGAAGCAATCGGATACCGCAGTCATGATTCAATCACACTGAAATGACTCTGCTTGAGCCCCAAGCCAACACACTTTAACACAACACAATAATCAAAGAGTGACAATGACAAACTAGAGGGGGTTCTGAGGCATCGCAGAACGGAAGTGATTGTGAGTTTCAGTCCAAGCGCTCTGGTTAACCCCTGTGAGGAGAGGCGTTAGGGGAACAAAGCAAAGGACATTTCAAATACATTGCAAAGAATTACACCTTTTAAATATCTGGACCTCCATCACACTTTTATTGATTTTTTGTGTGTTCTTTTATTTCTTGTATTCTTACTTCCTACTATTTTTCCGTGAAATATTTTTATTCTGTTCTTTGTGTATGATAACGGGCTCCATAAATAGTCTTGACTTCTGTTAAACATGTAAATGCATTTATAGCTGGCTCAAATACATGACTTAACAAAGTAATAAGGTATTTTTAATCCAGTTTACTCAGGTCCAGTTTCTGCCCACTGCTAAAGAACCGTTAGCGGTTAAACGTCCTCGTTCCTCAACTCGTCAAATCCTGAAGCCTGGTCAGTGTCCCTACACCTCAAACCGCCGCGCTCCAGGAACCCGGTGGAACTCTGGCGTCAGTTCCATACGCGACTAGAGAAAACTCAAACTGCTAAAGAGTGGCCACCATGTTGCATCCGCCTGTCCAGCCTTTTCCAAAATCTCACTGGTGTTTTAAGTCAGACCCAGTTTTTTGAGTCCACTAGGCCTGTGTAAAAGGGGCACTGGGCAGTTTGGCGGTATGGCTCTTGCCTGCCATGCGGGACGTCCTGGTTCAGTTGCTGGTTTGTGTGAAATTCTCAGTCCACACTAGAACATCACAGTTTGGAGCCTCAGAATTTGATGAGTTGGGATTGAGAAGATGTTGTGATTGAACTGTACATGCTTGGAGGAGAACTCTCATCACTCTTTTACATCAACTGTTCCAACAGTCGTAGCTCAGGCCATGAAGGCCCATCCCACGCTCCCGGGATCTGGATATCTGTGGCTGTGCTCGGGACTGGAAGCTCCCGATAACAGGGCTGACGCTCTGGAGCGACTTTTACGACTTCAGAGGTTGACCCCGTCACTGCCTCTGTACTGTATGTTCATTTTCCATCTTTGCTTTTTTAAATGATTTGAAAATGCCAGCTGCTCTTTTCACAGTGTCAAAATTTCATTTTACGAAAATAAAAAATCTAATCTTAAAATAAAACCATGAAAATTTAAGCGCACCTTTTTGGAGATGTGAGATTGGTGATATCATCAATATTGTTACTTTTGTCTTACATATGTTTTTTACATATCGTCGCTGTTGGGCGGAAAGCTCACACGTCCAAAACGCCTATTTTTCAGGAAACTCAAAAAACTGTATATTCTAAAGAAATTAATACTGTGTCATCAAAATTGGTCTAACTATTTTCAACACTTTTCATTGGTTAATAATTTCTAAATTTTGCAGACCCACGTGGAGACTGACCAATGGTATCGATTTATGAAAAAAACAACAACGACGAAAAGTGGAGTTACGAGGATTCTGCCAGACAGTGACAATATTCTCAATATAGAAAACAGCATTTATGTTATGATGAGAAGTTATTCTGATCTTTACCTGAATACTTTTGGGAATCAACCCATGAAAAGGGGCTTTTAAGAGATTTCTGTAAACACTTTCTGGGAGCTGTGTAACATTTAGTCAAGCAACGTTTACTTGCAGTAAAACAATTTCTGCTCGTTTGACAAATACAGTCTTTGTTCGACTGACTGGCTGTTTGAAATGTTGTCCTAATGTTCCCAGAGTGCACACGGGGCTTTGTGTGTGCATTATTCAATACACAATACACATAATTGCTCTAATCACACTCCATAATGTATAGCAAAAGGCTTCATGCATGATGTAAAGCCTGGCCTAAGTGCCCTAACTGGCCAAAGCAGCCGTCAGGTTCTCTAAATGTCATTAATGTTTAAAAGGTGCTTCATGTTAAAGTGTATAGTGCACTCTATCCCATTTTTCTTGAAAGTCTACTCTTGAGCATCCGGATTAAGACACTTTTCCCATTTTTTCTTTCTGATGGAAAAGCCAACCATTAGATTAGCTAAGCTTCTTGTGGATATGATAAAGTTCAATGCTGTCCAAGCACCTGACTTTAATATATGCACTTTATATGTACTATATGCAAATACAGACATTTACAGTGTCCCTCAAAAAGCCGTAATCCAGAGGGACATATTTACATATATCCCATTTTACATATACATACATACACACATACAGACATACATTTATATTATAAATATAAGCAACTTCAAGACGCTGGTCACACACACACACACACACACACACACACACACACACACATTTTAATGAACAGTGTTAAAATGTACATTCCCAGAGTTATGGAGGGAGCTTCTTTCTCTGCATCTCGTTACACTGATAATCAGGTTTTGTGTTTAATCAACTGTGTCAAACTAATGAGCACAAGATGAACTGAAGAAAACAGAAAAAGTGTCTCCAGTTTCTTTAGCTGTTTTAGAGAACAAAATGTGTGTGTGCACGTGAGTGTGTGTGTGTGTGCACGTGAGTGTGTGTGTGTGTGTGTACGTAAGAGTGTGTGTGTACGTAAGAGTGTGTGTGTACGTAAAAGTGTGTGTGAGTGTGTATGTGTGTGTGTGAGTGTGTATGAGTGTGTGTGTACGTGTGTGTGTACGTGTGTGTGTGTACATGTGTGTGTGTGTGTACGTGTGTGTGTGTGTGTGTACGTGTGTGTGTGTATGTGTGTGTGTGTGTACGTGTGTGTGTGTGTACGTGTGTGTGTGTGTACGTATGTGTGTGTGTACGTGTGTGTGCGCGTGTGCGCGCATGTGTGTACGCGTGCGTGTGTGTACGCGTGTGTGTACGTGTGTGTGTGTGTACGTGTGTGTGTGTGTACGTGTGTGTGTGTACGTATGTGTGTGTGTACGTGTGTGTGTGTGCGCGTGTGTGTGTACGTGTGTGTGTGTACGTGTGTGTGTGTACGTATGTGTGTGTGTACGTGTGTGTGTGCGCGCGTGTGTGTACGCGTGCGTGTGTACGCGTGCGTGTGCGCGCGTGTGTACGTGTACGCGTGTACGTGTGCGTGTGTACGTGTGCGCGCGTGTACGTGTGCGTGTGCGCGCGTGCGCGTGTGCGCGTGTGTACGTGTGTACGTGTGCGCGCGTGTACGTGTGCGTGTGCACGCGTGCGCGCGTGTGTACGTGTGCGTGTGTGTACGTGTGCGCGCGTGTACGTGTGCGTGTGTACGTGTGCGTGTGTGTACGTGTGCGTGTGTGCGTGTGCGCGTGTGCACGTGTGCGTGTGTGTACGTGTGTGTACGTGTGCGCGCGTGCGCGTGTACGTGTGCGTGTGCGCGCGTGTGCACGTGTGCGCGTGTGTACGTGTGCGTGTGTGTACGTGTGTACGTGTGCGCGCGTGTACGTGTGCGCGTGTGCGTGTGTACGTGTGCGCGCGTGTACGTGTGCGTGTGTGCGTGTGCGCGTGTGTACGTGTGCGTGTGTGTACGTGTGTATGTGTGCGCGCGTGTACGTGTGCGCGTGTACGTGTGCGTGTGTACGTGTGCGCGCGTGTACGTGTGCGTGTGTACGTGTGCGCGCGTGTACGTGTGCGCGTGTGCGTGTGCGCGTGTGCGCGTGTGCGCGTGTGCGCGTGTGTACGTGTGTGCGTGTGTACGTGTGTAAAGCCCCGCTGGTTTGTCTGATCAGGTTTACTCAGGTTGACATTCTGATTTAATCTTGGCTGCAGGAGGAGTATGGATCTGTACAGCAGTGAAAGGAGGCTGGAGTGTGTGTGTGTGTGTGTGTGTGTGTGTGTGTGTGTGTGTGTGTGTGTGTGTGTGTGTGTGTTAGGCTGAAGTGTGTGTGAGTGTGTGTGTGAGGCTGGAGTGTGTGTTCTCTCTAATGTCCCTTTTAAACTCCTTCAAATGAACAGAGCCATTGATTCTGGAGTCGATACATGATTTGAGTGCCCCCCCCCTTTCCATTCATTCACTCTCTTCATCAGAACCGATTAAGCTCCTGGTGGTCTTTCAGATAGTCTTCCCCTGGGCTCCGGGCCTCCCGCGCTTTATTAATGAACCCGGGCGAAACATCAATGACAAGCAAAATCACCAACCGGCACAATACGAGCAGGCAGGGGGGATAAGAAGAAAGATATTTTACACATTTACTGATTTTTTCACCACTCGGCCTGTCTCTCGCTGCTCTGTCTCTCACGCTGCCTCTTCAGATTAAATAATAACCTTAGATAATCTTTTCTCCGCACCAGAGCCGATCATTTCGGCCCAGACAGCCGTTTGAAAGTATAAATTAGAGATTTTACATTGATGTTGATTTGAAATCCCCCTAGCAACCAATTTTTCCTCAATTTGCCATAAAAATGAATGTGAGGCAAAGACTTTCTGCCCCTTTTGTGTTTGTAAAATGATACAAATACACTAACAACACTCTACCAACAACTTGGGATAACTTAGTATCCACCCGGCACCTTGGTGGACCTACACAGTGCTGAACATAGATTTCAGCGGA
This sequence comes from Hydrocynus forskahlii, assembly GCA_037974365.1. Taxonomy (NCBI): domain Eukaryota; kingdom Metazoa; phylum Chordata; class Actinopteri; order Characiformes; family Alestidae; genus Hydrocynus; species Hydrocynus forskahlii. The sequence continues at coordinate 440,768 of JBBPCX010000114.1, read as the reverse complement.
ACATTCCACTGCATGTTCTCCTTGTATAACTGTATGTGTGACAAATACATAATCTTGAACGTTGAATCTTGAATCAAATGAAAGAAATGTGAACAAATGTTTTACTGACAGGCTGCAAAGTGTGTAAAGACACAAGATCTTCACCGCAGGACTCGAGCTCTTTACATACTCACATTAAAAAAAAACAAAAAACAGTTGCTTCTTCTCAGACCGAAATTCTGGACCACACATGAACAGTGTTTTCCGTCAAGATGGTTCCAGCTTTCTCCAACAGCGGTTGGCAGAACGACTTTGCAAGTTCGACCATATTTGACATTTCAGCATGAATGTAAACTGGGGTTGAGATTCGGAACGTTTACTGGAAATGTCGTCTGTCTTTCCTGAAGGAAAGCTTTCACACTCCTCACATCATGAACAAGCATCACTTCATCGTCTCTGCTCCTCTTTAGACCACGGGAACTGGAACGGGGCCAGACAGACTTTTCCTCTTCAGTCTACTCTGGGCCTCTTCTGCCTCCTCCCCTTTTTATCCGTCCTGCCCGGACTTTTTCTCTATTTGTAGATCTCATCTGGATTATTCTCTTTATGTCCGTCTAATCTGGACTCCTTCCATTTTTGCCCATTTTATTCAGACTTTTTCGGTTTTAGCCAGTCTAATCCAGCCTATTGTCCTTTTTTCCATCTTATCCGTATCATTTCCTTTTTTCCGTCTTATCCGGACTATTCCCTTTTTGTCCATCTTAT
>JBBPCX010000114.1:395029-397574 GCA_037974365.1 Hydrocynus forskahlii | reverse complement strand
TCTCTCTTTCTGTCCCCCTCGCTCTCTCGCTCTCTCTCTCTCTCTCTGTCTCTCTCTCTGTCCCCCCTCTCTCTCTCTCAGGTGGTGAGGGACATTCTGTTGCTGGGCCACAGGCAGGCCTTTGCCTGGGTAGATGAATGGATCGGTATGTTTGAGGCAGGCCTGCATGTGCTGCTGCCATTAACACTTTAACGTGCTTTAACATCTCTGCGTGTTGGATGTGTCTGGTTTGATTAATGTTTTCCGAGACGCGCGCACGCGCGCGTGTGTGTGTGTGTGTGTGTGTGTGTGTTTTTTCACTTTGTATTTGACTGATCTCAGGGCTTCATCCTCTCCTAATCCTTTTGCTAGATGTTCACAGCAATAGCTGAGCTTCTCTGTACGCTGTGGCCTGGGTCCCTCCGGGTCCAGGAACCACATTAGAGCTCCATTAAAGCAGCTCTCACCGAGGGCAGAGCTGCGGGAAATGGCTGATGTCAGCGCTCTCTGGTCACACGTGTCAGTAAAACAGGCTCAACGTTGGAGCTTTTTGGAAAGTACGTATTCGACTAGGCGAGCGCTGTGTGTTTGGGCTGCAGGCAGTTCCTGCTGTGAGAGGCTGAAGTGTGTGAGGTCAGTCAGAATGCGGTTCTGTTTCGGTGTGTTCAGCAGGTAAGTGCAGTGAGACAGGACACGCTCTTAACCAAACGTTGCAGATTTTTTAAATGCTCTGTAATGTTTCTTTCACTTCTCTTATCTGGATGTTTATTTGAATATCTTTCCGGCTGCATGATGGAAGATCCTCTGTCTGCCTGATTCGTGACTTCATTTATTTGTACTGGGGCTCCTCGAGTTACGACGGTCTCGAAATACAATGTTTCGAGTTCACAACACTCACTCCCACTCGGCTTGCACCGATAGCCTCGTACTTACAGACTACGTGGGTGAACTGGTTTGGTTGCGTGTGGTGGAAGAATACGCAGTGAGGGAGTTTTCAGTTTTCCGTGGCTTAGTTGTGTTTTTATGATTTTACTGTGTTAGGATCGGTAAGTGACTCGGGTGTGTTTCCACTTACACCAAAATTCAGGTCACATCACTGTCGAAGGAAGGGATCTGTGGCGTAACTCGAGGACCCCCTGTATGTGTCTTTTGGTTTATTTCTTGGTTTTGGTTCTCTTTTGTTTGGTCAGCTGATCTTCATCTCTGCTGTGTTTAAGGGATGGTAACTCTCCCCCCATCCACAGGTTTGGCATCCCTTTGCCTGATTCTCCTCTCCTTCCTTTTTCTCCTTCCCATCCTGACCCTGCTCGACTAACCTCTCAGCTAGTTTTTCGACTGATGCCCCGACCCGGTCCCTCAAGGTTCAAAAGGCTAGGACTAACATCCTCTCACCTCTCACCTGCGTGTCACATCCACCCCAGTCCCTCTCACTCACTGTCGTGGTGCGACCCTTCAACCTCTCACACTAACCCCTAATGATACCGTGCCCCGGCCTCAGTGTCCCTAACTGAAGATGCCCATGGTTTTTGCCCCCTCCGCCCCCTCCCTCTTTGCAGATATGACTTTGGAGGACGTTCGGGAGTACGAGAGACAAATGCATGAGAAAACCAACATTAAAGTTTGCCATGACCAGCAAGAGCGTCCTTCCAATTCATCTCCATCTCTGGATGGCTTAGAGACCCTTGACAAAGTCAGCGTATGTGTCGATTTCTTTTCAATACCTTCTACCACAGTGAGGTCCACCCTTCAGCCCTTACTGACACCTTGTATACACCCAGGACCCTTTTATTTGTAAACTGTCTCAACATCCAACCACCATGTATGTCTGTAACAAGCACTCACGTACGGATTTTAGCCCAAATGTTTGGTTGAACATGACTAAGATCGTTCTCGTTTGGTTTTCTTTGATCTGTTTGCTTCGGGAAGATAACGGAGAGCTTTCAGTGTTGTGGCATTTTGCATTCCCGCCTTATGTTCAGCACTGAAGTGCGTAGTTTGTGCTCTTGCAATAATAGACCAAGCCTCCATTTTAATAACTCATCACTCTTTTTGTTTCTTTTTTAAGACATGACGATGGATGAGGTGAGAGAGTTTGAGCGTACAATCCAGGAGGCCACCAACCAGAAAATTGGAATGTTCCCTCCGTCCATTTCCATCGGTGAGACGCCGCTCTCGTCTCTGGCTCCCAACGGCCCGGCCAGCGCCCCGTCCACCCCGCTCTACACCGACGCCCCAGAATTCCTCTCCGTCCCCAAAGACCGCCCTCGCAAGAAATCTGCCCCAGAAACCCTCACTCTGCCTGAGCCGGCCCAGTCGGAGTCCGGTCCCGCCTCTGACCCAGCCGCGAACCACGCCTCCCTCAGCCCCGCCTCCACTCAGATGGAGTGATTTGGTTTGAGGCCCCGCCTCCTCCTGACTTTCTTCCTTCAATCAGGATCATCTACACACGACTCATCCGCCTTCCTCATTCCGTCCTTTCCTGTTAGAATTGGTTCTGCTTAAAGACTCCTAGAGGTTCGACCCGACCCTGTAAATGGGCTTCCTGCCTTCCTGCCTCTACAGTTTC
>JBBPCX010000114.1:387529-390029 GCA_037974365.1 Hydrocynus forskahlii | reverse complement strand
TTGCCAGTAGAATTGGATTCTCTGTCTCCAAAGTCACGGTGCCCAGTCCTTGGTGCCCATAGAGGGGCATAAACCCTCGGGACTGGACTGTGGAGCAGTGGAACCGGGTTCTCTTATAAAGGTTTTGTTAGCGCAAAACATCTGTTTACTAATACTTTGAGAATACCCGCAGCTTCATGATGAGACAGTTTGAGACAAATGTATCACCATTGTTCTCTCCTCTGAATGTTGTAGAATGCACATTTAGTCGAAAAAAGCAGCATGCGTAGGTCCTCATATCTGCACTTATCCATTTCTTACAACACTTTCAATAAATTCAGTAGGAGCAAGTCATCAATCTGTCATTTGTCCTTGGAGCCTGTATGTTGTCATCACTTCTTTGCTTGTTAACTTTCACAGAGGTCTGCAATTTTCTGAAAGCTGTTCTTTGAATTCACTCCGTCTTTTCTTTAGTTTGAGCACAAACACAGTGTTGTTGCGTTTGTGGCATGTATTAAATACCTAACTGCATTTAGAATGGAATAAAACATGTGCATTGTTGATGACAGACATAAAACATGTGCATTTTATTTTATGCATCTGACTGGTTTTAATTCGTGTTTGCTATGGCAGTACTTTGAGACGGATGATCCGGAGTTCTACAAAACAAAGGTCTGCTTTATCCTAAACAATGACGTGAGCGAAATGGACCTTGTTTTCGCCGAAGAGAAGTACAGCAAGTCAGGGCAGCTGGAAAAGGTGATGCACACTCATCCAGATTATTTTACCATGTAGTGGCATCTAGAATGACACGAATTAAGGAAAACCAAATAAGACAACAGTGTCACTAGTTCACAGCAGCACAGCAGTAATTTAAAAAGCTGAACAGGTGGGAAGGAGTTTGAATGTATAATACTTGATAAAGGCTTATGCAGAAAAAGCTGTGTGGGTTGCACTCGCTTTAGTAAGTGTCAGTAAGAATGTGTTCTTTCTTCACAGGTTGTGGAGCTCATATCTGGTGGGGCTCAAATTGCTGTGACTAATGAGAATAAGATGCATTACTTGAACCTGCTGGCTCAATATCGACTGGCCAGTCAGGTGAGGGATGAGGTGGAGCACTTCCTTAAAGGTAAGAATTCCTCAAACACAGCATCCCTTCTTTAGAGCTTCACTAAGCAAACATGCTCAGAGCTAACCGAGGTTTTGCAACCCTCCAGGTTTGAATGAGCTTGTTCCTGAGAACCTCTTGGCCATATTTGATGAAAATGAGTTGGAGGTAAATCAGTCAATATTGATGTTCCTGCCAGCTTGTTTATTGTACTGTGTGCATGTGTTAAGATCTCAGTTTGATCCCCTTTCAATTATGAAACTAAAAAAAATGGCTTTTATTTGTGTGTGTAGTCCTGAAAAAGACATTGTTTAAGCCAGTCAATCTGTTGTTGTGTGTTTTTCCTCTCTATCCAGTTGCTGATGTGTGGAACTGGGGATATTAATGTGCAGGATTTCAAAGCCCATGCTGTTATCGTTGGAGGCTCATGGCATTTCAGAGAGAAGGTGGGATGCTAAACATCTATCGGTACTCTTCCATTTTCAGACACTAAAAAATGTAAAGACATCCATGAAAAATTTAAGACACTGATGTTGCTTTAAAGTGGACAAGGCTGATGAGTGTTGTGCTGAAACTAAAATAGATACAGAATGTGTAATATTTGTGCTGATTATTGATTTAATATGTATGTACAGACTGCATTATTGCATAATCCAATCAAAAGATGTGAGATAAAAAAAGAAGAAAAGCTTCATAATGAGCTATAAAGGGGCTGAGCCAGACATCATAGTTACTGAGTGCAGATCTGAACTTGGTGTGTGTGTGTGTGTGTGTGTGTGTGTGTGTGTGTGTGTGTGTGTGTGTGTGTGTGTGTGTGTGTAGGTAATGAAGTGGTTCTGGGCTGTGGTTTCCTCCTTTACTCAGGAAGAGCTGGCACGTCTCCTGCAGTTCACCACCGGCTCATCTCAGCTCCCCCCTGGCGGGTTCAACACTCTCTGCCCCTCCTTTCAGATCATAGCAGCCCCCACACACAGCACTCTGCCAACCGCACACACCTGGTGAGTACACACACCACCTCAGATTCACCTGTATGAAACATAATGCATTGCCTTCGTGTTTCATCATGAAGCTGAGCTGAGCTTTGTTTGGATCTTGTTAGAACAGTCGGCTCCAAAACGTTATTCCACCTAATCAGATCCTTCAGCTCTGTGCTGCATTAATGTCCTTCAGTTAAAGCCCCAGGGAGTCCAAACCTGTGTTTCCTTCTAAATAGGCTTGCTCTTGTGGGGACACAAATGTATCTGTACAAATTGTGTTGTCTAAAACTTTGTAATGTCCACTAAATGGCTTTCACTGGTCACTGTTCGATGGCTTTAAACTGCTTTCCATTAATGTACGTTGCTCTGGATAAGAGCGTCTGCTAAATGCTGTAACTGTAAACTGTGAACTGGGCAGACCTAATCATTGTTTTTT
>JBBPCX010000114.1:358136-371688 GCA_037974365.1 Hydrocynus forskahlii | reverse complement strand
TATATATATATGAACGTTTATTAATGTGTGTGTATATATTCTCTTTTTTCAGCTCGTAGATTGTTTTTAATGTTAAAATGATATTTGTTAAACGAGTAAAGACTTTGTACACTCACATGCTAGAGGGAAACTGTGACCGACTCCATGGCAACCGGTGACGTCATGGCACCTTATGGCGTTTGCTGGCATTTGTGTGTCTCCTTCCGCCCTGAAAGTCGGTTCGCGAAGTAGTTCTTCCGCCCTAGCATATGGACATCCACAGACACAAAACCGAAGCCTAAATGTGGGTGTAATTCTGATTTTGAAATAGAGAAAGCATCGTTTATCGATATGTATATCGTGACGAGCTTTAAATCTCTTAATCTGAATGCACACAAGGCTTCAGTCGTACTAGCGTTTGTTACTAAGGGTTAAAAATAGTGCCGATTGGGCGGATTGATACGCTGCGTGCGCGAGGTCCCTGATACCGGTCTCTGCTCCGCCGGCTTGCTCCGGCGCCATTTTTACCGAGTTTAAACCGGATCGGTCGGGAGAAAAATCGACTTTTTGTGTTCTAAATCGTAATTTTCTCTGTTTTTCTGTCGTGTATAAGCTTTAAACATGCCTGGTTATTCAGACAGAGATCGTGGGAGAGATAGGGGGTGAGTTTATTTTTTTTACTCCCTCATATAAATCCGTGAGTCGAGCCACAACGGGTCTTTTCTACTGTTTTATTGTGTCTGGGGTTAATGTAATTATTATTACGTAATGTTCCGCTGTATTCAATAAATAGGCGATATAAACAACTGTAGTGAAGAAAAGTCGGGTTTGTGAGATGTGTTTTTGGTGTGGAGAAGGTTAGCTTGGTGGCTAGCCGTTACACCGGAGAATCCATCATTTTTCGTTTTTAAAGTGTTTTTAAGCAGCTACGGATGTTCTCGTCTGTGTGTTCATTTTCTAAGCATTTAATGGTTTGTTTTTTTTTTTACTCGAATTCGTTCAAAATGTCCCCATGTGGCTCGAAAAAAGGGTAGAGGACTCAAAATGCCGGCTGCTTTTGTTCCTCAGAGCTAAAATGGCAGCTGCGAGGCCACAAAACTGTGGCGCAGGAGGGTTTTTACCGTATTTTAAGATTGAACTGTCTTGTAAACAAAAAAAAAATCTAACCACCTTACGATATGCAGCTTAGTGTCTTACTCGGTTTAGATATTGTCGTGTAGTAAAAAGGGCATATTTAGTGTCCGCGTCTCATGCATGGGTTGTAATTTAGGGGCTTTGGTTGGTTTATACTTGCTTATTTATAGCATTAACCGTTTTTTCTGGTATAGAATAAACGAGTAGAGTGTCATAACAGTATACTTCCGTTACATTTTGGGTAGAACTGTATGAGATGGACGTAAGTATTAGGATTTTACTTCTGCGTGTTGTTTGTGATGCCTTTCAAGATATTAAAGGGCCAAGATCACTTTTCTGGAATTAGAGGCTGTAAATATTGTCAGATGGTACATTGGCTCCACCCATCCGCAAGGTCCATATATGGAAAGTAAGATACAAAAACAGCATTTCCAAGTCAGTTTTGTGATGTCACAAAACCTACACATTTAAGTTACTCTTGTTCTGGATACAGCAGTTGGGCCCCGCCCAGTCATGCACTAATGGATAAGCACTTTTAATGATAAAATGAGTGTTTTCCTGCATTACATAGTCCAGAAACACTGTGATTGGTGAGAGGATCTTTTGCATATTGCAGCTTTGTGTAAAATCAGTAATGAAGAAATCGATATTGCGATAACAATTAACGCAAGATAATCTGGGCAGCCCTACTTTTGGCTACAGTCTCTAGCAAAGCTAAAGCAACCATTTCTTTGTGGGATCAGACAAATGATAGATATGGAGAAATGCAATAAATTCAGATTTTCAGCGAATCATTTTATCCACTAATACTTGTGCTTTTCTTTTTTCTGTGTCTGTTTCTGTAGATATGGCGGTAGCGGGCCCCGGTTTGGCTCCGGCCGCAGCGGCCCTCCGCCGGGCAAATTTGGCAACCCTGGCGAGAGGCTTCGCAAGAGACACTGGAACTTGGACGAGCTTCCTAAATTTGAAAAAAATTTCTACAAGGAGCATCCTGATGTCACCAGAAGGTCTATGGTTAGTGACATCCCTGATCTTTTATGTGGTCGGAATGTGTTTGGAATGTCTGGAATCCGGTGGTTGATGTTTTTTTTTTTTTCCCCTCAATACTTTCATGCAAAACAGCAAGAGGTGGAACAGTATCGGAGGGCCAAAGAAGTCACAGTGAAAGGCAGAGATTGCCCCAAACCCGTCATGAAGTTCCATGAAGCCACCTTCCCCAGTACGTAGACTTTTTGCACATTCTTTTAACAGTTCGCATGTATCTTTTTCTGTTAGTTATAAGAGAGTTCGATACTAGCGTATTAGTGACCATCATGTACTGCACAGGACTGTGAACATGAGTTCTCTGACGATTCATTTTTTGACAGATTACGTGATGGAAGTCATCAACAAACAGTCATGGTCTGAGCCCACCCCTATCCAAGCCCAGGGCTGGCCACTTGCTCTTAGTGGAAAAGACATGGTTGGCATTGCCCAGACTGGTTCTGGAAAAACACTTGCAGTAAGTTATTTGGATGCTTAATCTCTGTTGTTGCTTTTTAGTTCTTGTTAGGTACTCATAGCTGTGAAGGTGTGTATTTAAGATTAAAATGTGTTTTTTGCCTTACAGTACCTCTTGCCAGCTGTTGTACATATTAACCACCAGCCATTCCTGGAGCATGGAGATGGACCAATTGTAGGTTCAGCTGCACTTTCACATATTTCAGTATTAGTATGAGCCTGTAGTTTATCGGCTTGTTGATCTTTGACTCTTCTTACAGTGTCTGGTGCTGGCACCTACCCGTGAGCTGGCTCAGCAGGTGCAGCAGGTCGCTGCAGAGTATGGAAGAGCCTCACGCTTGAAGTCCACCTGCATCTATGGAGGAGCTCCCAAAGGACCTCAGATCAGGGACCTCGAGAGAGGTGACACTGACTTTCATAACTTTGCTGTCAGAAGTATCGTAGTTAGATAAATCTTTGTATTCTTTTTGTAAGACGCCTATTAAAACGGATCCTTTTTTCCCCTCATTAGGTGTTGAGATCTGCATTGCCACTCCTGGACGTCTGATCGATTTCTTGGAGGCGGGAAAGACAAACCTGCGACGCTGCACCTACTTGGTGCTCGACGAGGCTGACCGCATGCTGGACATGGGCTTTGAGCCACAGATCCGCAAAATTGTAGATCAGATCCGGGTAAGTCTTTAGTGAATGTGTCTTAGAAATGCTATTTACAGGGTTGATGTTTCTTAGAAAGGGCAATGGTTCAACTCCAAAGTGGCATGTTTTATGTTAAAAAAATAAAATAAAATTTGGGCATTTTAATGCAAAACCTGGTATTTTGTAAGGACTAGTAGTATTCTAAGTAGATAAAAATTGCGGTACCTTTCAGATTTTTCAACATTTTTGGATTTGGGGTTTAATAGTGTATTGACTTTCCTTTTTGTGACTGTTTCACAGCCAGACAGGCAGACGCTCATGTGGAGCGCAACCTGGCCCAAAGAGGTGCGTCAGCTGGCCGAGGATTTCCTGAAGGAATATGTGCAGATCAACATTGGAGCTTTGCAGCTCAGTGCCAACCACAACATCCTGCAAATTGTTGATGTCTGCAATGATGGGGAGAAGGATGATAAGTAAGATGCATGAGAGAAGGAAATGATGTTGGTACTCTTTAGACCATGCAATTGTTATAATGGGAAACAGCTACTTTCGAAAATCTTGAAGAGTGTGGTCATGGTGGTAATATAGTTTTTTTTTAAAATTTTTTTGTTCTTTTTTTTCCCCCTTTCTCAGACTCATCCGCTTACTGGAAGAGATCATGAGTGAGAAGGAAAACAAGACCATCATCTTCGTGGAGACCAAGAGGAGATGTGATGAACTGACCCGGAGGATGAGGAGAGATGGGTAAGATCAGATATTTTGCACATTTTCATGCTTTCGACATCCCGACGATTCAAGCTTTTGCCTTATTTGAAACCATTTTTGAATTTGTCAAACATCTGTATAATTCTGTTTGATTTTACAGAAGTGTTTTGTTTGTTTATTTTTTGTGATTGAGTCTTAATGTGCAATTGTTGTGTTACAGGTGGCCTGCTATGGGAATTCATGGAGACAAAAGCCAGCAGGAGAGAGACTGGGTTTTGAATGGTAAGACTCCGCACATGGATCATTTCAGAGATTCGTACGATAACATCTCCTGGGCTTCCTGTAATCATCGTTTCCTTTTATAGAGTTCAAATACGGCAAAGCCTGCATCCTCATCGCTACAGACGTGGCCTCCCGTGGACTAGGTCAGTATCTCCCAAAATGATCTTCCCTTTTGTCGTCTCTCTTGTTTTTTTTTAATCCTTTAAACAAAGCTCCAACAGCAAAGAACAAAAGCAAAAACATTGTTTCACTTTTAAAGAAAGTGATTTTGCTTTCTTTAACTTCTCTATGCATTCTCTGAGTTTTTCTCACCTAAAGGTGGAGTCTTTGTGGCAGGGCCTAGGCATGACAAGCCCCAAGGCCGGCAGAGGGGGAAGGAGGAGTGGAAGTGCGCGACTGGCGGCCACCCAGTCGCTTAGAGAGGTGAAATTTAAAAAACGTCCGAGCTCAGCTCTGTGTGCCAGTAACCTTCAATAAGGCAGTGTGGCTAAGCCTTTGCACTGATACTCGGTTGTAATGATACACATCTGTTCTCTGTCCATGGATTACATTACAAATACACCATATACACCTTTGGGTAACGCATTTCATCCAGCCATGTTTCTCTAAATACCAGCGAAAAAAAAGAGTGTTTTACAGTTCTTTGCCTTGCATGCACTTTGGAAGAGAGCTGTTTGGCAAATAGCCGCTTGATTGAGATTCCTTTACTTGCGAAGCTTGTTGAAGCATGGGAGTTTGCGAGCAAATGATTTTAACAAAGCAATTCAGAATTTTTTTTTTCTTACTCAAAGTGCTGGTGTTCATGAAATGGAGAGAGCAGTTTTCCAACTTTTTTTTTTTTTCCTGTACCACAATTGGTGAGAACTGGCACATGTGTAAAGGGGCTCTGGGACACCTGTAAACAGTGGAGCAGAAAGTTCAAATCTAAAAAAAAAAAAACAAAAAAAAAAACAAAAAAACTCAAAACGAGTAAAAACAGCAAAAATCCAATTCCACGATTGAAGTTCCTCCCTCGCCTGCATTTTTTTTAAAGTCATGTCGAGACCTGCCAACGAGAGACATTTTCTCAAGTGAACACTGGCTTCTGGGAAGATCTTGCCTAGACGAGGCTGTGATGAGGGATTTTGCTGACGCTCAGTAATAACTCAAACAGAGGGGGGAAGGACAACTAAGCGACAACTGGTGGTTTTTTCCCCTTTATTTTTGTACCTTTGACTCTTTTGGGTGCCCTCACGTTAACCACGGTCTGTTTGGTCTGGGCAAGACAGCAGTGTGGCCTTTATTAGCAAGCTTCTTATGAGTGTGCTGAAGGGAAAAAACAAAAGATAAAAGGACCTGTAGAGCCAAAAAGCCAGCTGAATGGTCCTGTGTCTGTCGGCACATGAGGAGGCAACAGTGCACATAGTGGCCCTACTGCGTTAGAAGCACCTGGATGTCACTTGACAATTTGTGGGGAGTTGGCTGCATTGGGAAAGGACTAGTGAATGCATACTCCTTAATGGTAAGCAGTTTATTCTCATGGTTTAATGAAGAAAGAAAGTGGGAGGGGGTCTGAGGCGTTCTAGGATCGTTTTGTTTTGTCTTTTTTTTATTTTCTGTCTTTTTTTTTTTTTTTTTCCTGTTACTTCGTTCTTTGGGTTAAAGCAAACGGAGTGTGCATCCTTTCTCTCTTCCCATGGTAGTGTTCCCACGGAGCTAGTGATGAGATTCTTTTCATTATTGGATTCGTGCCTTAACCCTTCCTTGCCTTTTTTCCAGCGCAGCTCAGTCTCCAGTAATTGTTCGGTTGTAATGCCGTGTTCCCTAACTTGTCTTTCTTTGGTGTGGCTGTTGTGGTGTGCAAAAAATGTCACCGCATTCCCCTTTTTTGCCACACTGCAACACTTTACAGATGTGGAGGATGTGAAATTTGTCATCAATTATGACTACCCTAACTCCTCTGAGGACTATATCCACCGAATCGGGCGTACGGCCCGCAGTCAGAAAACGGGCACAGCCTACACCTTCTTTACGCCGAACAACATGAAACAGGCCAACGACCTCATCTCTGTCCTCCGTGAGGCCAACCAAGCCATCAACCCCAAACTTCTTCAGATGGCCGAGGATAGAGGAGGTGAGGACAACCCTTCTGAATCTTTAGCAGCATTGAAAAATGTGTAGCTGGACCTTATAAACCGGACTTATTATATAGAAGAAGAAAAAAAAAAGTTTGAACTGATCCTAATGTACTGTCCTCACTATTGTATCATGATTGGCACTGGTTAACATCAGTTGGTTGAACAAAATGCTAGCAGTGAACATTATTCCTTGCCAAATTAAGTTTATTTCACTAGTCCATTGGTCTTGATCCAGATCTCATGGCCACAAAACGGTTCAGGTTGTAACACTGATTTGGGTTGGAGCACAAATGTGGCCATCTGGGTGACCGGTCTGAGAACCAGTGGACTAGCACACATTAGTTAAAGGGTTTTGAAGGTCTTCGTCCCGTCTGGACACTGAAAATGACCATGTTTGTGTTTATTCTGCGGTGTGTCCTGCAGGTCGTTCCAGAGGTGGTCGGGGAGGATACAAGGACGACCGCCGGGACCGGTATTCCAGTGGGGGTAGGAGAGATTTCGGTAGCTATAGGGATAGAGATTCTGACAGGGGTTACGGTAGCGGACCAAAGGTGCAGAACGGCAGTTACAACGGGGGCAGCAGCTTCAACAAAAATAGCAACAGCGGCTACAGTAGTAACGGCTACGGCAGCAACAGTCAGGGCAGCTACGGCAACGGGGGGAACCCGCAGAACGCCTACGGTAGTCAGAACTTCCAGAACCAGCCGTTCCAGGGGAACCAAGCTCCGACCCAGAACGGAATGAGTCACCCTCCTTGTCCTTTTAACCCCCCTCAGCCTCCACAGCCCCCCCAGCCGATGATGCCCTACCCCATGGCCCCTGCCTTCCCCCAGTAGACTAGTCAGGCTGCACACAGACGCACACACTGATACTGAAGTAACTGTCTGGTTTAAGACGATATTATTATTATTCTTTGTACTGTTTATTTTGCTTACAGCGAGGCTGGCGGTTTGCTAATTAGTGCACCCAGCCAATTGCATTAAGTCCATGTGATCCTGGTGCAGCTGAGAAACAGTTGTACTATCTTTCCTTCGTTTTTCTTTTCTTTCCCCCTTTTGTCCGTGTTTTGTTACATTCCTCAGTAATTTATTTTCACAAGTTATGCACATTAATTTTGGTTTTTTTTTTTTTTTGGTTGTGTATATTCGAAGTGGTATGTCTAGAAACCATGAATCGAGGACCACGCATGGACCCTCACAATAAAGGAGGAAAAAAGGCACTTCTGTTGTTTGACTCATTTTTTTTTTTTTTTTAGGAGGGGGGGTATAATTGTAAAAGAAATTAATTTTGTTTGCTTGTAAAAACACGTTTTTGTACAAATTAGTTAAAAATTGAGAGTAAAATGGACACTGTAAAGTTTAAAACTTTCAAGTACTATTAAAAAAATCTGTGATGGATACTACTAATAGAGTGAAAAATATAATTTAAACCAATTAGAAAAATGGAAAAAATTAATCCTTGTTTCTCTAGAATTAGTGCCGTTTTATTTGATTGTGCGCACAGCTCACTTATTAATGTAGTTATACTAAACCTTAGTGTCTGTAAGATCATATTACATTTATGTTTTTGCATATGAATTTTTTAATACACAGCACATGTATTACATGTGCATTAAAAGTTTTTATAATGAAATTTATAGTATCCCACAGACACTGCATCATCTTTGTAAATGTCAATTGTAATGTTACTGTGTTGCCTCTATAAAATAAAATTAATAGACTATTGGGGAAAAATTCACTCAGAATGGACCCCATGTGTTCCCAGCTAAATGTATGGTGTAGCCCAACTGAACTGCAGAAACAAATGTACAGTCAATATAAACACAATTATCTCTCATATCTGCAAATGTACTACAAGTGAAAACCTAGAATGTAATATGAGCTACTCAGACTCTTAATTTTATGAATGATTGTCCATCAATGTTCTACTGAATTCCTCAGCTATTTGTCATATACGGTAATACGCACTATATGGCCAAAAGTATTGGGACACACCTGTTTCTCTGGGTTTGGGCCCCTCACTTCCAGTGAAGGACAGTCTTAATGCTCCAGCAGACCAAGACGTTCTCCAACTTCTGAACTCCAACTCTGTGGACTCAGTTTGGGGAAGAACTTTTTTTTATTCCAGCATGACTGTGTCCCAGTGCACAAAGCAGCTCCATAAAGACGTGGCTGGAGGAGTTCAGTGTGGAAGAACTTGACTGGTCCACACAGAGCCCTGACCTCAACCCCATCCAGCACCTTTGGGATGAACGGAGATTGTGATCCAGACCTTCTCGTCCAACATCAGCGTCTGACCTCATAAATGCTCTAAAGAATGAATGGACACAAATTCCCACAGAAACTCCAAACTCTTGTGGAAGGTCTTCCAAGAAGAGTGGAAGCTGTTATAGCTTCAAAGGGGCACCAACTCCAGATTAAAGTCTATGGGATTGAATGCAGTGTCAATAAAGTCCCCGTTGCAATCATGGTCAGGCGTCCCAATACTTTTGTCCATATAGTGTATTTTTTGTGTTGGTGCGCATATATTAGGTGTCGCACGGTAATGAGACCTGGTTTGTTTTTTCCTCTACGCGAGTTTTAATAAATGTAAAAATATTTTGGGGTCAGGAAAAGATTTCGGGGTGTTTAAGGTGCTGCCGGCAGCAGATGTGACCCCTCCAATGTTGACTATGTTCCTGGATGCCTAGGGACTTCTTCGGAAGCCTGTAGAGCTTCCGTGTCTCCGCACACACGTGTGTGTGGTGCGAAAACAATCCACGTGTTTCTATACAAACAGGAGCTCCATTGAAGAGCTGATCATCATGAACATGCTTCTGAAGTAGTTAGAGATGAAAAAGCTGTCACCGAGCTGCAGGTCTTTAATATGAGCTCGGTTCCTCGTGGTGCTGAAGGTCAGGAGAGGGATGATGGTCCTCACATGCTGCATGAAGAAACGACCCCTACACCTCATCAGAGGGACCTTCCAGCACAGGAGGTCCGCCTCTGCAGGCTCTGCCCTGGAGCTCCAGCACTACCTCAGTCTGGACCAAACGGGCAGAAGGTCCACCTGTGGTCCTCTGGTCACCGAGCTGAAGAGGAACGTGCTGCAGCAGTGGTGGTCTTCAGTGGTCTCCTCGAAGCCCCAGGTGATTGGTATCAACACCCGTTGCAGCTCCACAGATGGAGGAGCTCTGAAGATCGTGGATGGAGAAGCCTTGCTTGAGCTGAGGGACCTTCCAGAGAAGCAGCTGAAGGAGAGGCTGGAGGAACTGTCTCAGAACCAGGGCTTGAGGACTGGTCTCCTCCAAGGTGGGTGGAGATCTGAGTCCTTGGTGTCCCTTCATTCATTCACGAATGATGGATGGGTAGAATCTGGTTACTGAAGGAGTGAAATCCAAAACTGACCACACATTAGCAAGATCTCTAGTAGTCTCTAATAGTCCAAATCGGTGGATCTGAGGGTGGGTGGGGTTCTGAGGGCGAGGCGGGTGGGTGGGGTTCTGAGGGCGAGTGGGGTTCTGAGGGCGAGACGGGTGGGTGGGTGGGGTTCTGAGGGCGAGGCGGGTTGGTGGGTGGGGTTCTGAGGGCGGGTGGGGTTCTGAGGGCGGGGCGGGTGGCTGTGGACCTCCAGGCGCTCCGGTTTTGACTCCCTCTCCTGGACCGCAGGGGCGCTGCAGCAGTTCGGCCCCTCTCTGGAGCTCGTCAGCCGGAAGCTGCCGTTCGGACTGGCCGAGACCGGGCTGTGCTTCCGGCCTGAACCTGCGCAGGACGCTCTCGGGCGGTGAGGCCTCAGGTTTTTACCTCACAGTCTCACTCTGTTATAATTAACCCTGATTAATAACACTATCGAACGTCCCTGTCAGTTTAACTGTACAGAATATAATTAAATAACAAATACAGAATATAATTTTACACACATACGTGTGTGTGTGTGTGTATGTATGTGTGTGTATATATATATATATATATATTTATATGAGAGAGAGAGAGAGAGATATAGATATATATACACACACACATATATATAGTGCTGGGTAATGGTTAATTGCGATTAATCGCATGGTTTTCTGTGGTTAATCGAGACGTTATACCCAAAATTCAATAATGAATTCAAAAATAAAATGCAGTTTTATTGTTAAAGTACTGCTGTATGAGCAAAAGTGCAATACCATTTGGTTTAAACATTTTCAACTAACAGTTTAACAGCAGTGTTCCCTTAAACACCGTTACACAGTTACAGTTCAAATATTTCTGTAAATCTCAGCTTA
Source organism: Hydrocynus forskahlii (assembly GCA_037974365.1). NCBI lineage: Eukaryota > Metazoa > Chordata > Actinopteri > Characiformes > Alestidae > Hydrocynus > Hydrocynus forskahlii. The sequence goes on along the minus strand of JBBPCX010000114.1, from coordinate 361,086 downwards.
AACATTAATGTAATCAAATCAGATATTAAACCAAAAGCTGTTTGCCCCTGCAGGGCGTTCAGGTTTTATCTAGTTTATTATAGAAAATCAAGTTCCCCTCAGAGTCCAGAGCCCCGATCCGAACATTGGAACAGCTGATATTCACAAGAGTTCACGTTTATAAACCTGTTCTCTCTTTCTCTGAACAGGTTCCAGCAGAAACATTTTTCTTTTATCAGGGAGCAGCAACACAGTAAATACAGTAATACTTTAATTTACAGTAAAAAAATACAGGGCTTTAAGAAGAACAAAACTAAAAACAGGAGAACACTCGAGACGCTCCATGGGGGAAATTCTGGACTGCAGCAGCCAATCAGCAGCAAGGAGAAATAAATAACGCTCTCGGATTGGCTACTTTCAAACCTCCCTCCTCCGAGTTCAGCGGTGTTTCACCGTCCCAAGACGCGCTTAGTGTTATATTTTATATGGAAATTCAGTTGAATTTATGTTAATATTTATGTTCCAAAATTAGTAAATGATTTAGCACTAAAATGCATGAAAAATTATATTTTGCCACGAAAAACAAAAAAAATGCAGAGGATGTCTGTGGTTAGAAGAAAAAAAATCCACAAATGACTGAAGCCACAAACTCTGAATTAGCAGGGTTTTACTGTATGTACACTGTATCGCCAAAAGTATTCACTCACCCATCGAAATAATGAAGCTCGGGTGTTCCAGTCACCTCCACAGGCGTAGAACTTCAAGCCCCTAGGCATGCAGACGCTTCTGCACACGTTAGTGAAAGAACGGGTCGCTCTCAGCTCAGTGAAGTCCAGCGTGGTGCCGTGATCGGACGCCACCGGTGCAACAAGTCTGGTCGTGAAATTTCCTCGCTACTAAATGTTCCACAGTCGACTGTCAGTGGTATTGTAACAAAGCGGAAGCGACTGGGAGCGACAGCAGCTCAGGAACGAAGTGGTGCCTCGTAAACTGACGGCGCCTGGTCAGCGGATCACTACAGACCTCCAAACTTCATGTGGCCTTCAGATCAGCTCCAGAACAGCGAAGAGAGCTTCATGGAATGGGTCTCCATGGCCCAGCAGCTGCGTCCAAGCCAAACATCACCAAGTGCAGTGCAAAGCGTTCGGATGCAGTGGAGTAACGCACGCCGCCGCCGGACTCTAGAGCAGTGGAGGCGTGTTCTCTGGAGAGATGGATCGCGCTTCTCCATCTGGCAGTCTGATGGACGAGTCTGGGTTCGCCGGTTGCCAGGAGAACCTACATTGTGCCCAGTGTGAAGTTTGGTGGAGGGGGCATCATGGTGTGGGGTTGTGTTTCAGGAGCTGGGCTCGGACCCTTAGGTCCAGTGAAAGGCTTCAGCGTACCAAGAGATTTTGGACAATTTTCATGCTCCCAACTTCGTGGAAACGGTTTGTGGAAACGGCTCGTCGGCCCCTTCCAGTTCCAACAAGACTGCGCTCCAGTGCACAAAGCAGGTCCGTAAAGACGTGGAGGAGCGAGTTTGGTGTGGAAGAACTTGACTGGCCTCGACCTTTGGGAGGAATCGGAGCGGAGACTGCGAGCCAGGCCTTCTCGGCCTGCGTCAGTGTCTGACCTCACTAATGTGCTTCTGGAAGGACGGTCAGAAATCCCCATGAACACACTCCGAAACCTAAACCTCGAGGAGAGCTCGCCCAGAAGAACTGAAGCTGTTATAGCAGCGAAGGGTGGGACGTCATATTAAACCCTGTGGATTAATAGTGGGATATCACTTCAGTTCATATGAGTGTAAAGACAGGTGAGCCAATACTTTTGGCAACATAGTGCATATACATATATATAAAATTAATCACACACACAGACACATGCACATATATATATATATAGTGTTTATATGTATATACATATATATATATATGTGTGTGTGTATTTGATTAGGCCTGCTCCATCTTCACCATTTCCACTGACGCTGCGCTGTAATCCGAGGATTAATCCTTTATTCCTTGCCTGTGGTTGGTTTAATAGGGTTTAATAGGGTTTAATTGGGGATTTGTGGAAGAGGTGAGTGTCTTGGCTGCCTGTAATCCAGCTCCGAGTGTTTGACCCAGATTTTTGCGCTGCAGCTCCTCTGAGGTGACTGAAGCGTCGCTGGCGTGGTTCTGCTCCCCCCGGACCTCGTCCCAGTGGCTGGACTACTGGGCCCGCCAGCGCCTGCAGTGGTGGAGGAAGGTGAGTCCAGGAACCGTCACCACCTCGACACCCGGCCCGAAATTTACAGTCCAGACTGTAGCAGCTTCAGTGTTTCCTAGTTTAAATGTAAAAACTGACCAGACAATTTTCAGAAGCCCATGTCCTTCATACATTCTTCTATTGTCCGCTTACATTTTTAGAAGAAACATTCGAAATGCTTAAAACAGAAGTGACCGACTGGTTTTGAAGTGTAAGTGTAATTTAATGGGTGTGAAAGTTTCTGTATGGGTATAAACGAGTCCAAACCCTCCCAGCACCTTTTCAAGCATGTAAAAATAAGATAATATAAGATAAACCTTTATTAGTCCCACAGTGGGAAATTTGCTTTGTCATGGCAGAAAGTGGACAGAACAGAGGGAAGAGCAGCAAATCAATAGAACAGAATAAAATACTGCACCAACAGTACAGGATAAAATATACACTGTACAATCTAGGAATATAAAATATGGACATCTGTACTGAAAAATATATACATATATGTATATGTAAACTATATGTAGACTTAACTAATGTAATTGACTGGTGTTCAATATTTTATAATCTGTAATAAAACATTATTTTGCCACAAGGTCTCAAATGATTGGTTTTGAAGAGAAATTCTTCAGTGACACTCACTTTGTGTTGATCCTGAAAACAGAAAAGTATCACTCAGTTCTTCAACATCACTCGGTTCCTTCTGGTTTACGGATCTCTGGACTAAATTTCACTCTTCAGCAGGATC
>JBBPCX010000114.1:277290-288855 GCA_037974365.1 Hydrocynus forskahlii | reverse complement strand
GGACTGCATTAAAGATATAAAAGACTGGATGTCACATAACTTCCTCTTACTTAACGCAGATAAAACTGAAGTCCTTCCTCTAGATCCGAAAGCTACTTTAAACAAACTGTCAGGTCTAATGCTTGATGTCGCTGGTTCCTCAGCCTCTCTAGCATTAACTGTAAAGACCCTTGGTGTCACTATCGATCCCGATCTTTCATTCGACACTCATGTAAGTGCCGTTACTACATTAGCTTTCCTTCATCTATGAAACATTGCTAAGTTAAGAAGTGCATTAAATCTGACAATTAGCCTCATTATTCTGCCAACACACAATGCTAAAGCAGGCATCCAAAACCTTAATTCTTTCAAATTTACTCCACTACAATCGCTGTCTTGTCCTACTTTGCTACCATTCACTTTCTGTATTTCTTTTTTACCTCTTTTCCACCAGGACAGTGCTAGTGCCAGTGACAAAGCCAGTTCTGCTTTGGTGACTTTTGAGAACCAGCCTGCATTTCAACAAGTTTGAGAACCAAACTTACTGTAGCAAAAGTCAAAATTTCATGAGAAACAATCATGGCACACAGTACGCACCTGCTTAGTTCACATTCTAGAAATTTACTCCTAAAGTCGTTACATCTTGCATTTGAATGTTGTCTGCATGTATTCTGCATGTAGTATAGGAACTGCGTAGAGCTGTGGAACAGCCAAAGAAAAAGAAGTTAACATTATGTCTTGATCCAATAGGGTTCCAATGAAGACAAAGCATTTGCTTATTAATTGAACCTTCATTCTCCAACACAGATGCTTAAGCCTGCAGTGTGTGCTGTCTGTCATGGAGGAACCTCTCTCCATATGCTCATAACATAAAGCCTGAGAGGCAAGCTCAGGTTTTCTCCCGATTTAAGAGACCCAAGAGTCTATTAAACGAATGACGAAGTGAATGAAGCAGATCTCAGGACTTTTTTCTACACCACCCTTAATTTCTTGCATTGGCGTGCCAGAGCTTTCCATTACTCTTGGTTGACAGGGGATAACGAGAGCCACTCAGCTCCAAAGCAAGATCCTTGACCTTTTTCCAGCAGGGATGAAGAATTCCTCTGGGCTAAAAATTCTGCACTGTTACTTACTCACAAAACATATGATATAATAATGTTTAGTTGCACAAGTCAAAAGTAGGGAGGGATGCTAATGTTATCGTTTTTCCTCTGACACTGTGTTAGGATAATGGTTTGTTAATTGTTGTCTAAGAACTACGAAGATACGTTGTTTCTACTTGATCATACATAGAATTTAGTCAATATCTGAGCAAGATTACACAACAAAAGAACAGATATAGCAAAATCTGCCATCATATTGCTGTGCACCAGTTGAAAAGAAAATCATTCTCAAACTGGATTCAAATCAAACCAAATGTGATTGTTTTCAGGACATTCTAACAACAAGAAACATCTGAATGACAGCGCCTATGCCACATTGTGTCAATGATGAACATGCTGTTAACATCCAATGAAAAGTCTTGCACAAAAAGTCTTGATAATGTCAGTTAAGAAATATAGGCTGCCATCATTGTTGCATTTTAATAATCTATGGTGGCTGGTGATTGATCAGAATTTGCCACCCTGTTCCTTTCAGTTCCTTGTTAAAAAAGGGATTAATGATTAAACTGTAGCATGTGTGGGTTATAGGGAGCACGCCCCTGCACTCTGCTGACAGACTGAAGTTTTTGGCAGCTGCTCAGCTCCAAGTTGGAGAAAGCGCTCTGCAGTCCTGTGACTGCTCAGCAGCAGCCCTGGGCGGAAGCATCCAGAATTGCTGGATGTAACTGTAAGTAACACTGAGACATGGCAAATTAACAACAAAAAGACCTCCATTGTTTTCCAATAAGACAATGAACGGTTTCTGTAAAAACCACATATAAGTGAGTTCAGATGATCATTTTCTGTATTGCAGCATACAGTTAAGGTGAGTGGAGGGTGACCCTTGGCTAGAACACTAAAGGTATTGGCTGACTCATATCAGTTAGTATGTCAGGTGCTGTCTGGCGTTACCTCTACTAGAGCAATATATGTTATTACACATTATGGGACATGCTGTCTAATAATCTTTGGATCAAACTCAATTTTGAAAAAAAAAAAAAATCTTAAAAGTCTAAAAAAGTGGGTTCACTTTAACTTGCTCTACAAAACTGCATTTATCGTACATTGTTAGCCTGGATTTACTATCTAATAAACAATTTAAGTACAATGTACTTAAACTTGTAAGTTTTTGGTCATTACTATAGAATTGAAGTTCATTTTACTAATCTGTAGATAGACTTGATTGTGCTAATGATTTTTAATTAAATTGATTTAAACAAATGGTCTCAAAATTCATATGAAAATGTAATATGCAAAATGGTAATGTTATTGTCACCCTTGGCTCTAGGTTCCTCAAAACATAAAGCACAGATGCGGGATTAAAATTGAACACTGTGTCAGTTTATTAAAACACATTCACAATTTGCAGTTCAGGTTTGTTCCCCTTAATCTACAGAGGTCCAAACTAAACAGACAGTCTAGATGTGATTTAGTCCGAGAGAGAATCCGCGTTCGGCAAAAAGTCTTTTTAACACCGAAGGGCAAACAAACCTAGCCTGTCGTGGTGAGATTCAAAAATTATTTGCAAACCCTTGACTGACTGTCTAGTTTGGACCTGTGTTTAGTTTGGACCCAGCAAGGCCGAGCTCCTCGTCATCAAAGGCAGTCCTTCACCAAGCCACGATATCACCATATCTGTTGGGAACTCTACTATCGTCCCTTCTAAGAAGGTAAGAATGACCTGGTGTTACTCTTGATGAAGATCTGTCTTTCTCGCCGCAGGTTGACCAGATCTCCAGAACATGCAGATACCTTTTCTACAACATCAGAAGAATCCGGCCCTTTCTCACCACGAAAGCAACACAGATTCTCGTCCAGTCTGTGGTCATCTCCAAGATGGACTGCTGCAACTCTCTACTGGCTGGACTTCCACAGAAGGTAACTAAACCACTTCAGCTGATTCAGAATGCAGCAGCAAGGTTAGTCTTCAACGTTCCTAAATTCACTCACACCACACCCTTATTAAGGAACCTTCACTGGCTCCCTGTAGCTGCTGTGTTAAGTTTAAGTCCCTAACGCTTGCTTTCAAAGCCATGAATGGACTTGCACCACCATACATATCAGCATTGATCAAACAACGCATCTCTTCTCGTCCTCTCAGGGCTTCAAGCACGGCTCGTCTTGAGACTCCACTGCTCAAAAGAAAAGGGAGACATTCATCAAGACTCTTCTCAGTCTTGGCCTCTCAGTGGTGGAATGAACTCCCTCTTCCGATCAGATCTGCGGATCTGACTTTGTGTGCCACGTGTATGTTAATAACATGGGCAGAACAAACTCTAACTATTGCGAGGACAGTTATATTTGGTCTTAACATTTGCTAAAAAAAAAACCAAAAAAACATTAAATACGAAACACATGTTCTTGGAGGTTTGCTTAACAAAAAAACGTCTTTTTGTTTCATTGTCTTAGGTCAGGTCACTGTACGAGATGTTCTTGAAGTACTGTGCTTTTAATAGTGAGAAGCAAGCACAGCTATTTAAACATTATATGCTAAAACATGGAAGTTATGCAAGAATAGAGCCATTCCCTTGTTTACATCAGGATTGCCTATGTACATTTAAATCATTCAATGCTCTAAAACCCCACATCAACCAAGTGTGGATGTACCACTTAAGTTTTGCTGTCTGTCATGTGGGTTTGCAGAGTCTTGTTCTGAAACTGACTACTTGGTGCACCTGCATACTGCACATTTAAAAGTAAACCATAAAGTTAGGTGCCCTTTCATATCCTGTAGTTTTGAAAGCAGTGCCTACTCCACTTTCAAAGCTCACAAGAGTAAAGTACACAAGGAACAGAACTGGAAGATGTTTGTCAGTAATTGTTGGTCGTGATTATGTTAACACCGACAGTGATGCTGTACAGGAGCATTTATTACATACTAATTTTGAGGAGTTAGAAGAGACAGATGACAAAGCCAGTGAGAGTGATCTTTGTGATTTAGCGAAACAGATTGGGCACAATTTAGCATCTCTTCTGTTAAAGATGCAAGCTGTTCTGCACATACCAAAGAGTGCAGTTCAAGAAGTAGTACAACAGCTTTATCAGATTAACAAGCTGTCACAGCCACTCCTGCATAACAGAGTGAGAGCTGTTCCAAAGAAATATTATGCAGACATGGATGAAAATGTTGCGCGGGAAGTTGCCTGTGATGTGGCTGAAAGTAATATGATGACATGTTGTGCCAGAGATAGAGCCTTAGGAAACACTAAAATGAGAGCAGCCTATGTACAAAGAGAATTTCCACTAATAAGCCCAATAGAATATGTTGTGGAAAAAGGCAAAAAGTCTCTTGCATATGTCCCCATCATTCCCATACTTCAGAAATTGCAGAACAAAACTGATGTATTAGATAAAGCAATGTCTGAAAAAGACCATGTTTTGCAGGAGTACAAATCTTATGTGGATGGTCAGTACTTTAAAGAAAATGTTCTTCTCGCAGGGGATGGATTTACAATTGCTCTTGGCCTTTACACAGATGACTTTGAGCTAATACTCCTGGAACATCAAAGTTGAAACATAAAATGTGTGCAGTGTACTGGGTTATTGCCAACATACCTGCAAAATATAGGTCAACTCTCAGCTCAATCCAACTTGCCCTGCTTTGTAATTCCTCCACTGTCAAAGAGTGTGGCTATGCAAAAGTTCTTCAACCTCTCATCTATGACCTGCAGTTGTTGGAGCAAAATGGTGTTTACCTAGAACAATTAGGTGCAAGCGTGAAAGGTACTGTACTGTATGCTGCTGCTGATAATCTCAGTGCCCACTCTCTTGCAGGATTCCTGAAGAGCTTCAGAGTTGACAAGTTTTGCAGATTCTGTTTGGCAAGCACTAGAGACGCACAACAGCGGGAGGTATGTTCTGGCTTTTTTCAGCTCAGAGACAAAGACTCTCATGACAGACAGGTGCAGGAGGTAAGAGAAAACCAAAAACTGCATCAGACTTTTGTTGTGAAAGAAGCATGTCCTTTTACAGAGAATCGCAAGCACTTTCATGTGGTCCTGACATCTTGCATGATCTCTTGGAAGGAATTGTTCCAACTGAGCTGTCCTTGTGTCTTAGAGACCTTATAGACAAAAAATATTTCACACTAGATATGCTAAATCAGGCAATCAGGTTTTTCAGCTACACATTTACTGACAAAGCAGACAGACCTCAGATGATTGGAAAGGGATTCTCTACCAGAGGGACCATTGGTGGAAATGGCCATGAAAACTGGTCTCACATAAGGCTTCTTCCCTTTCTTATTGGCCACTATGTCCCTGAGGGTGACAACACTTGGGAAATTCACATGCTTCTTAAAGACATAGTTGTGCTAGCTGTGTTGCCAAAGCATACTGAGGAAACATTGCATTTCTTAGAATGTAAGATATCAGAGCATAGGCAGCTGCTGGAGTTAACATTTCCAGATTTTCATCTGAGACCAAAGCATCGCTATGTTTAACATTATCCCCAGCTTATAAGGAAATTTGGTCCCCTGTCTAATGTTTGGGCAATGCGCTTTGAGGGTTAACACAGATTCTATAAAAAAGTAATTAGCATGCTCAGAATTTCAAAAATCTTGCCATGAGACTTGCAACCAAACACCAGAACGTGGTCAGTTACCAACTTGACTGCACCTCATTTTTCAGACCATCAGTTGAAATAGCAAAAGTGACCAGAATTTTGCTAACCTCTTTCCCTCTGAATATTCAGAGTGAGATTACACAATACATTACAAATTCAGGACCAGTCCTTGATGCATCATCTGTCTGTATGTATGGAATCAAGGATCATTGAGGCATGATACTACTCTACCGGCTCGTGCTCTGGTCTCCCCGATTTTGCCCAGATTGAATAGATTGTTGCAGCTAACAGAGAAATTCTTTTTGTCTGCCACAAAATGACAACATGGTACTGTGAGCATTTGAGATTATACCAACTTCTCTATAGTGATGTGTCCTTTAGGTTGAATGATGTCCTTCCGTTATCGATTCACAGTACCAAGATCCTGACTTTAACAATAAACTGGTTAACCTTATTCATCCCTCTGAGCTTCCTGAATAGCCTACCATCAAAATAATCCCTACAGTTGAGCTTGTACCAATCCCAGGACCAACTGAATGAAGTGAGACGTAGTCAGGCCAACATGTTGTCAGGTTGACTACAGACTTTGTCAGGGTAATCTGGTGTATCTCAGGGATGAAGTCTGTCTCAAAGTGACAAAGGAGCTAAAACATGATATCCTTGAGAAACTGGCTGAGACCATGTATGCATTTAAAGCATACCCATCAAAGGCAGATTTTGAAGCTGTTGCTAAAGCCTTAGTACAAACACACCCATGTCTCAAAGAATCAGGGTCATCATCTTGCTGGGAGGGATGGAAGAATAGTCTGAAATTTAAAATGGGCAATTATAGAACCAAGATGCGCCAGCTGGGTCGACTTCATGTCACTGTAAACTCCGGTAAACGTGGAAGGTACACTACAACTGCTGACCCTCCAAACAAAGACAGCAAAAAGCCACAGAAGGGGGAAATAAATTTCCTACCTGAATACCCAGAAGGGATGGATGACCACAGTCTGGAAGCAGCTCGTCAGGCTCTGGTCAACGAAATGATGAAGACAAAGCCAAATGGTACCCTTGTTAAGAACAAGATGGATGTTGACGTTTGCTCTTTGCAGAAAAGAAATTGTCCAAGACTGACATCAGCCAAATAGTACATCGATGGCCAGCTCTTTTCACAGAAGGCCAGGTTTGTAAGTTTGTAGAATTTGCAAACATCAAATAATTCAGGACAAATTAAAAACTATGTCCCATCATTTGATACTTTGTACCTAAATTCTAAAGATGCCTCTGAACAGTTATTTTCTGCTCCTTGATGCATGCATTGTTCCTGGTAGACTTTGCATGTGTATAAAGATGCAGTGCAAACAGAATATGCTAATTTCTTTCACCAAAGGCCCTCTTAATTGTCATGAACAAAAACAGGAAAATGTAAGACAACAGAGTGGTGGGGAAAAATCTCAAACAGAACTTCTTGGAAGCACTTGACTGTTTCTCTTCAATCTTGATCGATGTCTTCAAGAAGAAGAAAGGCCTCACTGGACATATTTTGACTGAGCTTTTACGTCAGACAAAGGTGGGTTGACTTGTTCATTTTTTTATGGCCTCTTTCCTCTTAATGTGTTTTGATCTATTTTCTCTGTTTTGGTATACTCAATATACTCCCTTTTCTCTGACCAGGTTTATGTCTCATTTATCTCTCATCACCCTTTTACTGTTCTCTCTACCATTCCTTCATTCCTCCTCTTTAATTTGTCCTTTGCTCCCCATTTCTTCTCTTGTACTTCCATATTCTGTAATGTTTCCTGCAATTGTAACATTTTAGAGAGCTTAAGGAATGGGTTTTAGGGAAGATCTGAGTGTCCTTCACTGTGCGCTGTACTTTGTCCACTATTTTTCAGACCACTGAGCCAACAGACATCTGGTCTCTTTGTCTTTTTGGACTGCCAGTCATCTTGGGGGATAATCCTTCTGCCTTCTTTAAGACCTGCTGTGCGAGTACATTTTTAACAGAACTGTTGTTCATGTAATTAAATCACATCAAATCCAGTGACTTGTGGCTGTAGTTTAACATTTTGAATATCTGCATTGTAGATTTATGGCATGACAGAATTGTTTGACCACAAACACTGTTTAAATCTACAGTACATTACACGATATTTAATTTCTTGTTTTTTAAATCACTTTCAATAACAACATGGTCTTTAAAATCAACTGGTATGAAGTGACAATTTCTTTTTTACCATGTAAATTTGAAACAAATATTTTGACTACTGCTTGATAGTAGAAGACAATGGTGATTCAGTTGGCTTTTTGGCAACAATTATCACTCTGTTAGGATGTAACAGACAAGGACTCCTACAGTGAAACTCCAGTGGGAATCCTCTGCATCGATGATAATAATCCTCAGGTCAACCCATCAAGAGTAGAGATCATCTTGGAAGGGATTTTGGTAATGGAGGAACTGGCCACTCTGCCTCAGGCTTTCTCTGTTCTTTTTGGACTCATTTATGCCCTGCACCTCAACTATCCAAAGTACATGAAGAACACATCCTACTTTGTCCAGCAGGTTATGTTCAGCCTAGGCAAATGTGAACTGACATCCAAACTTCAGGCTTTGAAAACTCAGCTTGCAATGTAAAACTGTGGTTGTACTTCAGTGAGGATTTTTTGTTTCATAATATTGTTTTAAAATATTGTCGCTGTCTGGCTGAATCCTCATAACAAATTTTTCGTCTTTGTTGTTTTTTTTTCATAAATCGATCCTATTGGTCAGTCTTCACGTGGGTCTGTAAAATTTAGAAATGATTAACCAATGAAAAGTGTTGAGAATAGTTATACCAATTTGGATGACACAGTATTCATTTATTTAGAATATACATAGTTTTTTGAGTTTCCTGAAAAATAGCCGTTTTGGACATATGAGGTTTCCACCCGACAGAGACGATATTTTGATCTCAATTTGGTTCAGACATTGATGTAATGTTCATGTTCATGTAATGACATGTTCTCCTTTAAATTATTCAATACAATGCAAATGTTATTTTTCTTTTAATTGTTTGGTTTTTGTTTTCAAATCGAAAAGTTCTAGTTTCATTTTTAATAAATAGAAGTGAAAATATACTAACAATCTAAATATAGTACAAATAACTTGGGAAAAGAGTTAATATTACAAAACAACTTCAACTTAAGTGAAAATGGAATTTAGCAAAATGAACTCAAAGGTTCTTATTGTAATAACCTGATTAAGTCATTGGTACTATCAATAATCTTAAGTTAATTCAATTTGATATGTAGTGTATTGGACTTAAAATAATTACATTCTTTAAACCATTTCAGTTGATTTAACTCAAGTTTTCATTATTCATTACTTAACTTTTTTAGGGCAACCAGTTTGCTCAAATTTTCTAAGTGCATTCAACTTTCTGGGCTTACAGTGTCCAATGATACATTAAATTTTCTCATTAAGCAAAAAATAAAATGTATATTTCAAAATGCCTCAGTAGACATAACCCAGATTGACTTTTATAGCATGTTCCTGATTGGGCTCAAGTCCAGCTTCATTCCCAGTTAAACTGACCAAAAGATGCTACTGTGAGACCCGGTGTGACATCCAGCTCTGCCGTTCACCCTCCCTTACCCCTAGGGGAGCTCTAGTTGGAATCTTGTATAGATCTCAAGTAGGTTTACCGTCATTTCAACCACATACACAGTGAAATGAAACAAGGGACCAAGGTGCAACACAAGAATGAAAACACCACCACAAAATTACAAAAAAGTGCAGACAGGACAAAATACAAATAGAAAGAGAGTGCAAGAAAAACAAAAGAGCAACAAAAGACAAGATAAGACAACATTTAGTGCACTTAACAGCTGCAGTACTACCTTGAAAGAATGCAGTATTATAACAGATGGTATATGATACTGTAGCAGCAGGGAGTTACATGTTCAAAAATGCAGAACAGAGGCAGACAGCAACAAATATAATTGTGAAAATATAGCAGCAGCCAGACAGAAAATGTAAAATATATAATAAATAAAAGGGTATTTACAAAGACAATTAAGTTATTTGTTTAGGGCAGAACAGATCAGTATGTACATGCACTGTGTTAGAAGGAGGAGGAAGTTCAGGTCACAGGTGTGTTTGTATGTGTAGGGGTTATATGTTTCCGTTCTGATTAAGGAGTCTGATGGCCTAAGGGAAGAAACTGTTTCCCATTCTGGGAGTGAAGGCTTGTATGCTACAGAGCCTTTTGCCAGACAGGAGGAGGGGGTAGATGGTATGTGAGGGGTATGTTGGGTCAGCCACAAATTTGCAATTGCAGTGTGTGGTATAAATGTTCATGACAGAGAGGAAAGAGACTCTGATGATCTTCTCAGCTGTCCTCACCAACATCTATAGCAGTGATTGTCAACTGGCGGCCTGCGGGCCACATCCGGACCGCCAGAGCTTTCCATCCGACCCCCGATGGAAAATGTCAATGGAGCTAGACGGCTAAATTCTGCACTCGCCGGCGGAAATGTTTTGAGAGTGGGAGTTCTCCTTAAAATTTCTCTGATATTACTGAATCAGGAACAGCCTAGTCAGGAGGGAAAATTATGTTCCTACATTAATTTTTTTCTAAATCAAATGAAACAAGCCTTCAATAAGGAAAATTAATATATCAAATAATAATATATTACTTAAGATACAATATTAATTGTATTTTATTTAGGAGAGCATCTGGCTCTGTCTACTGAGAAAAACTCTGGCCCTTGGACAAATGTTGATGACTCCTGCTCTATAGGGTCTTGCGAACAATTCCCGTCAAGCTGCGATACAGCTACAGACAGAACTTTCTATAGACCCTCTATAGAGTGTAGTGAGGGCTTGTAGGGGTGGGGTTCAACGTGCTCCATGTTAGGAAAACCAAGGAACCTGTTGCTCAGCATGATCTCTACTGAAAAGCCATTGATATTTAGTGGAAAGTAATCATACTGTGCCCTCCTGAAATCAACAAGCATTTCTTTTGTTTTGTCCATATTAAGAGGTAAGTTGATGGTTCTACATCAGTTGGTTAGCTGTTTCACCTTCTCTCTGTATGCAACCTTGTTGATCCTGCTGATCAAACCCACCACGGTTGTGTCATCGGCAAACTTGATGTGGTATGAACTGTGCATTGCTGTACAGTCGTGGGTCGTCAGTGTAAACAGCAGAGGGCTGAGTGCATAGCCCGGCAGTGGCGGCTGCTCTAAGACTACAAGGGAAGCTCCGCTTCCTCTAATATGTCAGAAAATAACTGCTCAAATATGTCGTATTTATATTGCTGTTAGATGGAGTTCAACTTCATGACTAGTTCGTTCAGAATCAGGTATTTATTGTAAATTATTTGACGCAATTTTCTTGTCATACATTTCCGTGCACCATAGCACAATTAAACTCCTAAAGCGCAGCTTCACTGGCGCTCTATAGACGGCACAGAGGAGCTTTTTTCACTGCAGAAAAGCTGGACAGTGATTGGATAAATGCACCAAAATCGTCACCTCCAGGGAAGCTCAACTTCTCTGGGAGTGAATGGAGCAGTGGGCAGGCCAGGATGCTGGGCTGCTGCATGATGATTGGAGGAGCTGTCTAAAGGGCGGAACCCCTTTTTGATTGACAGCGTGTTTTAAATTAACACCAATAGTCTGGAGATTCACGCTCGGTCCCAGCGGATCTGCAAGAGAAGTCGTGAGGCAACCTGCTGCACGTAGGGTATTGTTTGCTGGTGATATAAACCATTTCCATTTGCACAAATAATTATTTAAATAAAAACGTAATTACAGCATTCTTGAGTTTGCTCCAAGTTTCATATCATTAAAGGAGCTCTTGGAAGGGGAAACCAGCCAGCTAGCAAGCTGTGCATAATATTGTTGACATTAT
>JBBPCX010000114.1:235984-247179 GCA_037974365.1 Hydrocynus forskahlii | reverse complement strand
CACTGGACTAAACACGCCCCTTTCATCGCACTGGACTAAACACGCCCCTTTCATCACACTGGTCTAAACACGCCCCTTTCATCACACTGGACTAAACACGCATCTTTTATCATACTGGACTAAACACTCCCCTTTGTCCATTTTAGCCTTTATCATACCTTTAAATTACCACAAACTTTTTAATCACACTGGGCTTTAACACGCCCCTTTCTGCTGGGCTCTGTGCGTTAGTGTCGCCCCCTGGTGTTGGTCTTGCTGGGCTCTGTGCGTTAGTGTCGCCCCCTGGTGTTGGTCTTGGTGGGCTGTATGTGTTGGTGTCGCCCCCTGGTGTTGGTGTTGCTGGGCTCTGTAGAGTGCAGAGGTTATTTATGAACACTAAGCTCACACACAATACCTGATAAGTTTTGGATTTTTTTTTTGTCTGTACAGAATAAACCTCATACAACTCATTTGTAATATAATTCTGACTAAACGTTGACTAATATGAAGGAATGTGTTCTGAGGGTTTGTTATGGAGTCCAAGCGCCAGGAAGATTCCAAGACGTTTGCGATGCCTTGCTGGTGACTGATGGATCAGGTTTAATTCTTGACCTCATGCTGTGGAAGGTCGTGGATTATTCTCTCGCCTGTTCTGCGCAGTCATGATTGTGGATCGACCTGATCTCCACATTCTTCTAACCGTAAAGAAGATTCTTTGAGACACATAACTGATTTATACGGTGTTTATGGGCTGGATTTAATGGAGAAAAAGTGGAAGTCTTGGGGGGGAGGGGCAGTCATTCGAAGAGGGCCGGTAGTGGCTCTTCAATTATAAGTTTTAAAAAAAAAATTTCTAAAATAAATAAATGTAAGAAATTAAGTGATCTCAAAATGCTGATAGAGGCATGTAGAGAAGGGATAGGCTAATTAAACGCCATCAGTCCGTGACCACGCAGATGTGAGATGCGGTATTATGAGTAAAAAAGTTGGGTTTTGTGTCCGGTTATGCTTTCTAGCTCTGATCAGGTGGGCTTTGGGACTCAGATCCCCTGATTTAGACCAGTCAGGAACGTTCTAGAGTGCAGAGGTTATTTATTAACACTAAGCTCACACACAATACCTGATAAGACTTTAAACTAAATCTAGAATCCACCATCATCTGCTTTGTGGCATCAGCATGGTAACACCATAAACTGAGGAACCGAAATAGCCCCGGTCCTGCTGGCTGCCGGTCAGTGCTGTGCGTGAAGGTCCAGTCACGGCTTTCGGCCCGCGTTTGGCTTTTCTCCCCCATAAACCATCTTTATGCCCCTCTGGCTGTTGACTAGAAGTTACTCCTGGCCTGTGCGGTGCGTGTGCAGCGGGCTCGGCGAGACTGGGAGTGTGTGTGGGGTGTGTGTGGGGGGGGATATTCTGGTGAAAACAGGCTGAGGTTACAGCTCCCATCAGCTGGAAGGGCATGAGTGATCTGAGTGGGCGGGGCCAAGGTCCACTCATCTTCCAATTCAGTCACTGGAGCCGTGAGGTGACGGCACCGAAAATAGTCCCAGAGCCGGTATAAAGGGCTCGCAGTCATTCAGGGCCCTTCAGACTCGCACTTCTCCAGAAGAAGCCACAAGACACCCAGCCACAACATCTCCTGAGCTGCAGAGCCGACTGGAAGCTCCAGGAGTGGAGAACTGATCTGAAGCTTAAAGACCTGAACAGAGAAGAACAGAAGCTCCCTCGACAGCGGAGGAGAAGATCAGAAGCTAAAGCCAAAGCAAACCTTTGACCTGGCTGAGAAGCTCCAACAGAGCAGAGCATCCCAGAAGATCGTAAAGAACCCAACAGCTTAGTTCTTCTCAGGTCTGTTCCTCAGGCAACCAGAACTTTTTACCAGCAAGATGAAGTACTACCAGTGCCCAGTGACCCCAACTCTGACCTACGAAGGCTGCGGCTCCAAAACCAGCCAGGGGTCCTGCCTGCGTCCTCACAAGTCCATCAAACCCATCCGCAGCGTCCACTTCCCCAACGACATCCTCTTCCAGGATTACGTCCGGCAAGGCGAGCTGGAGAGGATCGGCCGCTTCGTCAGGACCAAGAGGGTCGTGCTGGACACCATCTACACCTCAGGTAGGACTGAGGATGTCGTTTTGTTTGATTTCATTGATTCAAGCCAGATATTTTTAGATATTTGAACATATCAAGTATTCTGAGACCGAGAAGAAAATTATTAAAAGTATCTTTTGACAGTTTATCTGGCTCAGACTGAAATACTGCACATTAATTGTATTATTTTATTAAAGGACCCGTATTGTGTAAGACTAACCAAAGTGAGTATTAGAAGTACTGCTAGTATTATTAACGGCTCCTTTTACATGATAGACGACTGTTTCTTATTTGGGTTAAACTGGGCCTTGAAACAGACGGAGGCTGTAAGAGGACGAGCCCGTCTGTCCCGGGTCTTTATCGGGTGGTAACTGAGTCTGAGCTGCATGTCTAACCGTGATCCCTCTGGGGGTTGAGCAGGGATGGCGGCCCTCCACGAGGCCGTGCTGTCGGGGAACCTGGACTGTGTGAAGCTGCTGGTGGGATTCGGGGCCGACATCATGCAGAGGGACGAGGAGGGATGGACCCCCCTCCACATGGCCTGCAGCGACGGATTCCCCGAGATCGCCAGGTGAGTTTCCTTCTGGTCCTACAGCCTGGTGTTCACCCTCAGAACCTGGAGAAGGACCCCTTTAATGAACTGATCAGGATGCAGTTCCATTTACAAGCTAGAGTACATACATTCACATACTAGATTACAAGATTTACAACATTACAACATTTACAAGATAGATTACATACATTTACACACTAGATTACATACTACACTTACATACTATATTAAATGCTACATTTACATACTAGACCTTCATTCCTGTCATAACAAGAAAAAGAAAGAGAAATAATCGAGAAGAGAAAGAAAGACGGAGAAAGAGAATGGAAATAAAGATAATATGAAAGGAGAAAAGAAGAAAGAATGTAAACAAGAATGTAAAAGATAAAGAATGCAAAAGAAAGGCTGTAAAAGAGAAAGGAGGAAAGATAGATATAAAAAGAGCTAAAAAAGGGGGTGTAAACATTAGTAAATCAATTCAGTTCTAAACTCCTCTGGTTCTCTGTCCCGTTCTGAGAGGTTCTGTGTATGTTCTCCTGTGCAGGTACCTGCTGTCTCTGGGCGCCGACCCGGACGCAGAGAACGAGTGTGGAGAGAAACCCGCCGACCTCATCGACCCCGAGTGCAAGGAGCTGGTGGAGCTGTTCGGGGAGGGGGGGGACTGAGGCGGCCCGACTCGTTCCCACTTTGAGATGAAACAGACGGGCCGGTCCAGTCGGCCCACCTGGGTGAGGGTGAAGGTCTTCAGAGGGCCCTTTGGTCTCCTCCGCCCGGGCCTGAGCGCGGCAGGAGAAACTCGTCCGCCGGGTGGAGGAGGAGGTTCTGTCCTGACGGAGCCGCGGCGCCGAGTTTGAGCTCCAGGCCGGCTCTGTAGACCTGCACGTAGCGTTTAACGTTCTTTCGTTCTGTTTCTGGTGTAACAGTGTTCTCTCTCCTCCTCCGACCCGTTTATGATTCACAGACTGCAGCCTCGGCGCTTTTATACACTTTTACACAACTGAAATGTTTTTCCACTAGAAAGGAGTGAATTTTTGTAAAAGCCTTGCACTGCATGCCTAGTCTTAACTTTTATATTGTATTTTTAAATAAAGTTTTTTAATGAGTTAATGGTTTGAGTGTTTTATTTCTCTCGGTTTGGAACAAACATGACGATACACACACCTTTCATCCCAGTGGACTAAACACGCCCCTTTCATCCCACTGGACTAAACACGCCCCTTTCATCACACTGGACTAAAGACGCCCCTTTCATCACACTGGTCTAAACACGCCCCTTTCATCACACAGGACTAAACACGCCTCTTTTTAATCACACTGGACTAAACACGCCACTTTCATCACACTGGACTAAACATGCCCTTTTCATCCTACTAGATTAAACACACCCCTTTCATCACACTGCATTAAACACGCCCCTATTATCATACTGGACTAAACACGCCCCTTTTTGTCCATTCTAGCCTTTATACATATATAACTTTATTTTTCCATGCTGGACATTAACACACCTCTTTTTAATCACACTGGATTAAACACGCCCTTTCATCACACTGGACTAAACACACCCCTTTCACCACACTGGACTAAACACGCCCCTTTCATTACACTGGACTAAACACTCCCCTTTTATCATACTGTACTAAACACGCCTCTTTTGTCCATTTTAACCTTTATCATATCTTTAAATTAACACACACTTTTTAATCACACTGAGCCTTAACACGCCCCTTCCTGCTGGGCTCTGTTGTTGCCCCCTGGTGTTGGTCTTGCTGAGCTCTGTGTGTTGGTGTCGACCCCTGGTGTTGGTCTTGCTGGGCTCTGTATGTTGGTGTCGCCCCCTGGTGTTCGTCTTGCTGGGCTCTGTGTGTTGGTTTCGCCCCCTGGTGTTGGTGCTGTGTACTGCAGCGTGCGGCTCCAAGTCAGGTGAGTAATATGCAGCTCTTTAAACACACGCACCTTTACTCCTGCAGGGGTTTTAAATCAGTCTCGGGTTAAAGGAGCGGCCGGCAGAGAGAACCCGTCCTGTTTACACCACGGGTCCTCCAGGGAACCCGCTTTAGATTTTCTGGCCTCTTGAGGTCGGATGTGTTTAGGACGGCCAAGCTAACGGCTAATCTGTTAGCTAGGGGCTCAGAAAGAGCAGACAACAGAGACAGAGTTCGATTTATTTACACAGAGATAACAGAAGCAGGTTCTAAACTCGTAAAGAAGGGGAACAGCGGGGAATGTTTTGGTTCGTGTCTTCTCTAAACGATGCGGTCGAGCTAGCTTTAGCAGGTTAGCTTAGCATTGAGCCCAACCCGCTGCAAAGGGAGGAGATGCTTCTTCCAGATCTGCAGAATCAGGTTCCTCATGCAGATCTGAAGTTCCTTATGGAGAGCAGCGGTTCCTCCTGCAGATCTTCGAAACAATATTTACAGACTTTAAGCCTTTTTAATTATAGAAAAGTGGTTATATGAGCCCTTTATTATTGTGAAGTGCATCGCAGTAACAGTGAACAGCAGTGAAACGGCAGTGCTGATATTTTGCCCACGTTGTGTGCGGCTCGAGTAACTGTGTGTAAATGATGTGCAGCAGTTAAGTATAAATACACAATCCATAAAACGACAGCAGCTGAGACAGTACGAAGGTGACAGGAATGTGTAGAGTCAGTTCAATGTGTGGCTTAAGTAGTTTTTCGCCAAAATAAATATCACAACTGCGGAATCTGTACTTGTCTTTCCATGTAACGTATTTATTTCTATCTATTTACAACCATGGAAAACAATGAGACCACTTTTCCCTTTTTCTGGTCACTGTAGCTGTGTGTGTGTGTGTGTGTGTGTAAAATGCACAGGTTGCTATTCTTCTCTGAACTATTGCTGTGTGTGTGTAAAATACACAGGTTGCTATTCTTTTCTGAACTATTGCAGTGTGTGTGTGTAAAAATAAGAAACGCCTCCATATGTGTTGTGAGTGCAGTAGTGTGTGTAGAGCAGCTTTTCTATGGTCTGTATTCCAGCAGCTTCACTCCTGATTCTGTTTCTGATGGATGAAACAGAGTAACACATGCACACACACTGCCCTTAACATCACTGGTTTAATTATTGCAGTTGTAAAATAAAAAGTGTTGTGTAGTTTA
Source organism: Hydrocynus forskahlii (assembly GCA_037974365.1). Taxonomy (NCBI): domain Eukaryota; kingdom Metazoa; phylum Chordata; class Actinopteri; order Characiformes; family Alestidae; genus Hydrocynus; species Hydrocynus forskahlii. Next base: position 241,435 of record JBBPCX010000114.1, on the reverse strand, counting down.
ACATGTATAATAAATGATCTGTTTGGAACTTTGAATCAAATATGGTCAGTAGTATATAAAACAAAATTTTACACAGACACATTCCCACAAATTACAAAAGCAATAACCAGAAAAAAAAGATGCAGTCTCTTTATTTTTTTTTTTCCATCGCTATATATTTATTTTTGCACCAGATTATGGAGGGCAGGGTCATGCAGTATCAGTATCGATATCAGTAACATCACGATACCCATCAGTGTTCTGAAGTAATAATCGATCCCTGGGTGAAATTACCTCTCTCTCATCAGCAGCTCCAAAGATGGTGCAGAACTACAAACAGACGTCCGGCGCCTGCTCGCCAACCAACACAGAAGAACTTCTCACACCAGCCCACGAGGAGAACGTGCGCTTCATTCACTACAGTAAGAGACACTGATAAAGACAGTCTGCTGCACTGTACAGTACTGTGCAGACACCCCTCATTTCATCATACTTTGCTATAATTAATTACATGTTCACACACAGACTAGAGCTGCAAGTTGGTTTTGTGACTTTAAGAAACCTATAATTTGAAAACAGCCTTTTTTTTTTTTTAGCTCATTTTCCATATATGGACTGTATGGATGAGGGAGTGAAAGTACCATTTGAAGAAATACTTACACTTTAAGCCTTTTTAATTCCAGAAGAGTCATGATCTGGGCCCTTTAATATCTTTAAAGGAATCACAATTGCAATTAAGTTCAACATTCAGTGCTTCTAACTGTCCTTTGGGTAATAGACCAGTCACTCTGGAAGGTTTACATCCCATTCTTTCACATCGTGTTATTCATTGTATAGTTTCTGTTGTATCTTGCACTTTGTTGAATGTTACTAAACGTTGTCAGTAAAGTAGCTTTAACCCCTGTGCGGTGTTTCCAGCCTGGCAGTGTGTGATGAGGGAGATGCAGTCCTTCCAGGGGAGTGAAAACAGCAATAAAGGACCCCAGAAATACGTGGAGAGGACGCCGAACCCCAACCTGAGCTGTAGGCTGATGCTGTTGGTTTGTTTTTGATCTGTACAGTCGACCCCCGAAATTCATGGGTGGTTATGTCCCAAGAGCACCCGCGAATTGTGAAAAACGGTGATTTTGTGATGCGATGTAAAGAAAAATGCCTATAAATGCCTATTTTTGTAGGCTCCCAAAACACTTTAATTTTGTTTTAAACTCAGCTTAATACACGACCCCTAAAAATGTAAAGTTAAACTCAAGATAGCTCCACGCAGGAAGCTGTTCTGATGTGGGAATGCCGCACCGCAGCTGTCAGAGTTGCGTCACAGGGCAGCAGCCAATCAGCAGCAAGGAGAAATAAATAACACTATCGGATTGGCTACTTTCAAACCTCCCGCCTCTGAGTACGGTGGCACTTCACCGTCCCAAGACGTGTTTTCATATACGGTTGATTTGTGTTCTCTTGACAGAACAAAAAAATGATTCGTTAAATTTGATGTGGAAATTTAGCTGAATTTACATTAATATTTGTTACAAAATTAGGCATGCTTGAAAAATGATATATTGCCACGAAAAAAGCAAAAAAAAATGCTGAGTATTTCTGCAGTTTCCACAAACAGTTGTTAGTTGTGTTCTAAAAAAAAATCTGCGAACGACTGAACGGCTGCGACCTCTGAACCGCGATTTCGTGGGGTCGACTGTGTATCTGTCCGCTCTGTGATCGGGACCGGAATTCAGCCTAGTCCTGGACTAACCAGGCTTTTCCCACTGCAGTCACAGATCTTCCTCGAAAAGGAACGTGTAGTCCATGATCTGTCTGGAAAACCAGCGCTCTGTCCTTAAACCAGTGAGACACATCAAAGTCGCTAATGTGAAGTATTGCTAATATTTAATATATGCAACTTTAATATGTTAATACTGATGTGCAACTAAAATGGCTGATAAAGTTTCTCTCTATATGTAAAATGAGTGAAATAATCATATGGGCCGGTTTCTCAGACAGTGGAAAATCTCCATTCTTAACACTGTGTAGTCCAGGACTGGGCTTAATCCTGGCAAACCGCTCCATAAAGCTACACAGTAATCAGATAATGATACATTTTTATGTTTTTCTTTGCTGTGTTTTCTAATTTGCTGTTTTAACTGTGTATCCCGATGCTGCTGCTGTTACAGCGTTCACGCCGGTGGACTTGAACGACGTCAGGCGGCGTAACACGCAGGACTCCAAAAAGTCTTAGTGACACCAGCCAAGCGCTCGGTCTGCTTCCGCATGTCTCCAGCAATCGCTTTTTTATTTCTGAACGGACTTGTACGAGGTTTCTCCAGTTTCTCCTGACACAGACACTGCCACCTCCTGAGGACCTGCACTCCTAGCTGCATTTACTGCATTCAAGGGTAAGCGAGTTATAGAGGCGCCGCATTCCAGAAAAAAAAATCCAGTTCTCCGATTTAGACGATGCCATTTTCCCGGCCTGGAACATAATCTCATCTCGACTCGTGAGCTTCAGTGCCCTTGGATCCATTAGACACGACCCAGGATCGGTGCACTTCACCTCGTCCTCCCGAACCACAGGGCAGGAACACTGATCTGGGATCAGGTCCTCTTCATCAAAGCAGATTCTACATCAGCTCTTCTCCTCTTCGATGTTTTATGTCCACATGCCCAGGGCCCACATGACATCTGTCCATATTAATATATGTATTAAGATGCGAAATACACCGAGATGCACTTTTTAACTAAAATACTGGCCACGTTGTTGGAAACACCGTCCGTGTACTTCTACACACTGGTCTAGCTCGTCCATTGTAGTGTAGTTTACTCTTCTTCCATCATCAGTGGTTCTCAGCAGCGACACTGACATGGTAACGTGTGTCAGGCTTAGTGGGGTTTTCTCACACGTCAGTGTCACTGCTGGGTTGAGAGGGGCCCGCCACGAGAGGTTCTGTGTCAGAAAGTGACCCCTGAAGAAGGTGCGGAGGAGCGAACACACCTACAGAGACCGCAGCCTCCGACCGTACCGCACCGGAGCTCAGAGGAGGGTTTCTGCTCGTGTCCTGTAAGGGCGCAGTGATTTAAAAGCCACACTCACTACCACGTCAGTGTCACTGTTGGTCCTCCACCCTAGTAATACCTCAGCAGTGGTCCTGTGGTGGTCTCCTCCCACGGGCCAGGGTGGCGTAGAAGGGAGCGGATCAGTTATGCCGCAGCAGACGAGCTGCATAAGGGAGGTGTTTCTGATAAAATGGCCAGTGTGTAAATACTGTTTAGGCAGCGCTTATAAACTGGCGACTCAGTGTAGACGCTTGCATTTTTAGGATGTAAAACACAGATCATCCTTGTGTATCAGCACTTTTAGTTTGAGAATATCAAGCCCTGGACATGTTTCATGAAGTTCTGCAGGACCAGAGAGAGCAGCACCTCGAGACATGGGTTCGTCTCCGCTTCTTCCTTCCCTTACCTCGGCTTGGGGCAGCTAAACCTACACACTGACCCGGCTGTGGACCGCCCTCTCCCAGGCCTGGACCAGTCAGATCCTCCAGACTCTCCTGTCTGGGTTATGCAGGAATCTCAGAGACTTCCAACCCTGTCGTTAAGCATCAGTTACACATCCATAAATGTTATTCTCTGTGTTTTGTTAGTTGTGTTTTATCAGAAATGTGTTATTTCTCTTAAATCTCCAAATGATTTGCATAGTAAGGAACAAGTGGCCAAACGAAAAATATGCCGCTGTGATCTTCAAGCTGGAGCTGAGGGCTTTTAAACAGAGCAGAACTTTTATCTATAATCAAAATCCTCCGCACGCACGCACATACCTACATATATATCATTGTGTGCGTTTAGATATCTAAATTGCTGTATAAAAACAAAACGTTGTCATTTATTCTTTTGACGACACATTTAACGACAAGTGGTCCAATAGAAACAGTCTAAAAATACCTGTAATAAATTCTCAGTAACTTGATTTAAACAGAGATGGTACACTTTAGGGGCACCAGTATATTGTTCCTTTACATTTTCATTTTACAATACAGAACGTGATATTATTGAATTGTAATTCAGACAGCTCTCTAAAATCTCCCCGTTTAATTCCTTTCCAGTTTTCATTGTGACTTGAGTGAAGAACGAGGTCTTGTGGCCGTCAGATGCTATCCGGGTATTAAATACATTGTCAAAATGATAAAATAATATTGCAAATAAATAGTGATAACTGGCACAGCTGTATCTAAATATCGCTCCGTATACACAAACACAGTGCGCTACCGTGGGATGCTACGATGATACTTTTGCTCCAGGACTGCAAAGTTCACTCCTTTTATGCTTTTGGTGTAAAGTTTGAAAAACTGGTAATATTTGGCTTTACTGTAGGAACCTTCATGTGGTAAATGTTACTCTCCTCTCAGTAGATCATCTTCATTTAAACATCATATATATCTGTGTTGTATTTTTAGCACATATAATCATAAATATATATTTTTTAGGTTGAAGTATGTATTTATTGTCCTTAAAAGAATAAAGCAGCAATTTGGTATTGGAATAATGTTTATTTCATCACTTCATGATGTGTCTCCCCTGAAAAAAAAAAGGAACAGCTATTACTTTGGGTCCAGAACCCGAAGTGATAAAACACTTATTTAGAAGATAAAATGTGTGTATGTGTGTGTCTGTGTGTGTGTGTGGCCTTTAAGCTATGTGGAATGTGAGTAGGCTTCACAGTGAGAAAATCGAGGTGAAATTCTCACTCTTTGAACTTCCACTCCTGCCGGCACATGGGGCACTGCTGCTGGACCTGCTGCGAGTTCAGCCACTTCAGGATGCAGTGCATGTGGAAGCAGTGCGAGCACTGACCCCAGACCAGCGGGCAGTCGTCTCCAGGGACTTTACCTGCACACGGAAAGCAGAGATACAGCATGATGTGGTGAAAACCTCTGGTTCTGTCCTTCTGTATTTATCTTCAGGTACTTTAAAGGGCCCATGTCACCAAAAAACATATTTACATCTATTTCTTGAAATATAAGACTTACATGTAGAACATAGTATAGTTTCACAATGTTCTGTTCCTTCACAAACTTCATTCATGGAAATGAAAATTACAAGCAGCCTGTTCTGAATCTGATTTCAGCGCATTTTCATCTATCTACCTACTCAGCCTGCTGTGGTTTAGCCCCGCCCACAAGGAGCATTTCAGCCTGAACTGCTTTCTACATGAGGCACAGTGCAGCCAGCCAATCAGAACAGAGCTTTCTTTACAAATACATACACACAGTACTGTGCAAAAGTCTTGATCCCCTTATTTAGCTTTGAATCACATTTCAAAAAAGGTGTCTGTTAGACTTGGTCATACTGAGGAGATTAAACGAAAGAAATGGGAGCAAATGCTTTACTGTGACAGAATAAAAACTGTCTGAAGATACAAGTTTCCTAGATAAAGGAGTTCCAACCACTCAGCATTCAGCACCACCAGTATACTGATCACCGCCTGAT
>JBBPCX010000114.1:191800-218273 GCA_037974365.1 Hydrocynus forskahlii | reverse complement strand
TGTGATTTTGTTGTCAGCACATTCAACTATGTAAAGAACAAAGTATTTAATAAGAATATTTCATTCATTCAGATCTAAGATGTCTTTTTTTTGCATAGTGTATGTAAATTCAAATTAGTGTAAGAGCAGAACAGATATTTACAGTGGAAAATCTCTCGTAGCGGACTGTCAAAACTGTATGTTTTAACTGCAGATGAAATTATTAACAGATCATGGATCTGTTAATAAATGTTTAAACACTAAATGATTTAAAACAAATTTTTAACAACTATATTGGTGCAACAAACCCTTACATATGCAAAAAAATCTAAAAAGCAGGAGAAACAACATGGTTCATAAACATTTAGTGACGGGTGGTGGTTTTCTTGGACCACAATGACAAACAGGTGAGGAAGTATGTTCCCTTCACTACAGACCAAACCCCTGAAAGTCCACCAGCTTTATGGAGCACAAAGACTGGCTGTGATAAGCCTGTAACTGTGTTGACCCCCAAAGTGATTAGCACTGTCATGCTGAAATCATGTAGAGGCAACACAGTACTGAGGCCAAATGCCAAAGTGATTGGGAGGTTTTGTGTCAGAAATAACAGTAGGTTGACTGACACAATCTGAAAGGTTTTCCTTTTGGCTGCACTGATCTCCATTTCCTGGCTCTCACTTTCCCTCGGACCTGGATGCCTCAGCTTCTTCAGGACTGACAAGCAGCAGAAGGTGTTCAGAGTCAACATGAGAACATATATGACTGACAAAGCGTGGTAGGGCATGAAAGGAAACATGAATACGCGAAGAATCCCAACCACTAATGCACACGTCCACGGCCAGGTAACGCTCCAAGCTCACACAGCACTGGAACAGACAGCGAGAGGACATGCTGATGCCCAGGAAAAACCTCAAAGTCTTGACCAAACGCTCTCAACCAGAGCTTGGTTCAGGCTGAAGACATCAGAGGCTTCAATCACACCATGTCTGGGGAAGAGCAGGATGATGATGTAGATGTTCAGAGGAGCACCCAGAAATACACTGACAATGTGGTTGGATATGATGAGGGAGGACTGCAATGTAAATTGCCATGGAAGTTCATAAAACAATGAGTTAGTGAGAGTGGCATTCATGTTTTCTGTCCTACAGAGAGAAAATACAGAGGAGACAAGCAAAGTGGGAACCAAAATGACATCAAAACAACAAAGCAGGGAGCCAATACACCGTCTTCTAAGGAGACCCACCTCCTTCAATAGATATCAGTTAACACAATACATTAGAAATAACGAGAAAACATGATCAACTATAACTTTAAAACCACCTGCCTAAAATAGCTGGTCCCCTTGTTCTCTTGGAACAGCTCTGACCCTGACCCATCAAGGTCTGGATTCCACAAGACCTCTGACAGTGCACCAGCAGATCTTTTAAGTATTGTAAGATGTGAGGTGGGGCCTCCATAGATTGGACTAGTTTATACAACACAAAATCCAGACAAAAAAGATAAAAGTGATTCTTACAAATACAGTGACCCGTCTTTCCTCAACTTGCTTTGGGCAGGTGTGTGTGGTACCTTGAAACAAAATCCCCAGCGTTGTTGACATTGTCTTGTCACATCAATCATCATGAAGCTTTGTCTTTCATGCAAATCCATTTGTCTTCACATGGAAATTTCAAATTATACGGGGCACAAAAATCAACACAAAATAAGACATCAAATGCACCTTCTCTACCTATACTGAGGCACCGAAACAACTATCTAATAATTACGTTACTCAGAAAATGCGCCTTATTTTAACTCAATGGCTGAAAACCAGCATGAAGAAGAATAGATTGTATAATTATTACTACTACTATTATAATGATTATTGTGTCAATGGTTTTTTACTTCTTTCTAAAGTTTACACTTCTTTCAAAAATTTGCCTCCTCTTGTGAGGATGTTTCAAGAAGGCAATTACTATCATTTGAAAGCTTTTGCAATGTTTCATTTATAGTCTAAGAGTAAAGGAACATTTTGAATAACATCATCTCTTTCCAGCCTGTTTCTCCTAGTTTCTCCAGTTTAACATCAATATGAGATTTTGACCATTTTCTCACACTTCTTAAATTTAGCTCCTGAGAAAGACTTCCTCTAATCTCAGCCCAATCCCAGTTTAAGATCTTAAAACGCTCTTTCTTTTCTCTATCTGCACTGATCTTTGTCTCAGATAATCAAATCTTTAGATAAACAATAAGATTCAAATGACAACTAGGTTGCCTTTTGTTTTCTCATATGTTATAATGATATGAGGCCACAAGTCGTCGGCTCAGTAAACAAAGTGGGCCCAAACCTGCGAGACTCTGACCATCAAACATCCACTACTGTTAAAACACAACGCTGATCCAGATCCCTCTCACTGTTTACACACAAAACTGATCTCGATCCACTGTTTATGCATGAAACTGATCTGGATCTTTTTACTGTTTACATACAAACCTGATCCAGATCTTTTTCACTGTTTGCACAAAAAATTGATCGGGATATAATATACAAAAACTCACCCACAGGACAAACGTCTTTGATCTGGATGTGGATTAGTGTCCCCTAGTGGGTAAAAGGAAAGCTACAATCCAACACACTTGCCGCACCTGACCTGCTCAGGTGAACTGCTCCGCTTATTCACCCATCTGTAATTAGGCAGACTATATAGGCTTATCTTCAGACAAAATGTACAAGTCCCTGAAAGCTGTTCTCAGGAATTCCATATTTCAGAGTATGTAGACACTGGAAAATATAGCAAAACAAAAATACATTCATAATAAATCTGTAATAAATAATTACATTTATATTACATCTATATAATGGCATCTAAATATCAAAATTTACATTTACAAAAAAGAAACTGACTAATCAATACACAATACGTATTCAGCCTCAGATCTAGTACAAATGAGTGACGTATTTCATGAAATTAATAATTCCAATTTCTCTCTTTTTCAGTGGAAGTGTATGGGGAATTCCACGTAAAAGGATACATGCAGTGTGTTGTGAGGCCAAACAGCCTTCAAAGAAAACTGATATAATTCAGTTTTGCCACTATTTTACCATCGTTTTACTATTATCATACATATAAACATTCCAACACACGTGGACCTTCACTAAGCACTGATAGTGAATACTATAGCTGTTTTTGTGTTGGAGATGGAGATTTCCTTCCACCACCACTGTAAAGTAATTGTCTCTAAACTGATCTGTTTCACACCAATCGCACTCTGAATTGTAGATTTTTTTTTGAAACTACAAATAATAAAAATAACAATAAAACTGAAAAAAGAAACAATAAAACAGTCTCTAGTATATCAAAACTAATCAACCTTCACTGTAGTGAAGCAACAATAGTTTTTATTGAACATCAGACACAAATATGACAAATTTGAATATTACAACAATCCATCAACACAAACATCACTAAGTAAGTAGTAATGAAATCACGCAGACCAGTTCTTCACTTTTTGCCACTTTGTGCCGTTGCATCCAACTACAGACTAATTGATGGACGGAGTCCTGCCACAGACTCTAGGCTGCCCTCTGTGGAAATAGTGGCAAAAGGCGGAATGAAAAAAGAAGCAGGTTATATAAGCATAAGGCCTCGTTCACACGGATGTCTGAATCAGGTGTTTTTCTAGTGTTCGTGGCGCCAGGTGAGCATGGGCTGAGCGCCGACCGTTCTTCTGCTCAAATCACAGCGTCCACACGGGCGTTCAGCCCCGTCGCTCGGTCGGCTGCGTGTTCGGGTGGCGTCAAAAAAACTTGGTGTCAATTTCTGCCGAAATCCCGACGAGCGCAAAGAAAATGCCTGTACTGCGTTTACATGGCGTTCAGCTGACGTTCTGGAGGACTGAATTTGTCCCATGATTCCAGTGTTCCACATTGTAAGGATCCATGTTTACAGTGTAGAACTACAAATCCATCAGTCTCACATGTAAACAATCTGGACTGAAGAATTACTGCCCCACAGGTAAATACACAAAACTACACATTGGGCTGCGGGCTGGCGTTAAACAGCGTCAGACAAACGCCAGTGTAGCGCCTCACTGAAATCAATCAAGTGCTGCTACAAAACGCAACAAAAAAAACGCATGGCGTTCAGAGCACGTTCCTTTATCCAAGACTCAGACGTCCATGTGAACGAGGCCTAAAGGTACATTAACTGGTTATAAAAAAGGTGGAGGATGGAGGAGCATGACCAGCTGCCGAGAAGATGCTGAAGCTGGCTTCAGAAACGGCACGTGCCATCATGTGGATGGGGTGGGGATCTACACTACTGGACTAATGAGCTGGGACCCAGTTCCTGGCCCAACCGCTATCTGAAGTCTTGGGTCCATCTGAATCCATGTGGCTGGGCAAACACCCTCTGTCCTCCCAGTGAACAGAAGTGACTCGTGATATCCGCTAAGCATGTCCCCGCCACATCCTTCAGAGGGCACCACATGCTGCTTTAACGTTCTCCAAGTGGAAAACACGGTAAAAAAATACAAAATAAAAAAGGTAAAAGAAAATCCTTCATACTTTGTGGGTGCCGTCTCTCTTTTGCGCCATGATGCGGTTGTAGACATAGAACTTGACGCTCTGCCAGTCTCGGTTCTTGAGGGCCAGGGGTTCAGCCCGGATGCAGTTCTCACAAGGCGTTTTGCCCGGGACGCGGCACGAAGTGATGAAGTCCTTCATGTGCCGCTCCACAGCCTGCACCTCGATCATGCTCCAGGTTTTTCTCTTTTTCTGTTCCTTCCTTTTCGGCCCTGGAGGAGAGGTCGTAAATGCACCTGCATTATTGAGAAAACAATCCAGGAGTTTCCATTAATAAACAGTTAATAAGAGTCATATAGTACTGTGCAAAAGTCTTGAGCCACCCCTTATTTTTATATATCTGTGGCATATTGAGTAAATTAAATGACAGAAATGGGAGCAAATGTTATATGCTGCAAGTGTTACAAATGTGTCTGACTCACTTGAACCCGTGACATTGCACAGCACAGTCTCCTCTACCGCACTTTCGTTTACACTGTGTGTACCTCCACCTACGGGGGCTGAGCTTTCCCAGTTTTTCCTCCCTCTATCATTGCAGAGCTCAAGCTCCTCTACAGAAGACAGAACAGAGGCAGGTTAAGGGTCTGTCAGGCAGTACTGGATTTAGTAACACATAAAAATCTGACACAAATGACACTGAACTCCAACATGGACAACATGCGGAAAGCATTCAAGAATGTAGGGCTGCCCAAGACCAAAGATTTTCCTTGAATAGTAGCTGTTGGTTTAAGCTATCAACTAGCTGTGGCATATTTATGATATTAAGGTATATATTGAAATATATTTTGGCCGTTTCAGAAAGTCACAGGGCTGAGAAAGAATGTTATATGTAACATTCTGATGCGGTGCTACATTACAGAGAGACACAAACCCTAAATCCTAAGGGCTCCTCTCTGTGATACACCGCAAACCCCTCGCTTCTTAGCCAGCAGCTTAAAGTCACTAAGCATTTTGAGGGTCTGCAGATTGGGCACTGGGTGGGCACTGTCAGGCCTGATGACCAGCACAGCCGTTTCTCGATCTTGGTGAGGGTCCAGTCTAAGGGGGGATTCAGCAGAGCGCCTGGACAAGAACGTGGTCAAGGTTCTGCTGGACCCTTCCCCATCTCTGCTGTGGTTCAACACAGAACCCTTATGACCCATGTAGTGAGTGGTCTGTAAAACGACAGTGTGGATGTGTGGGAACAACCAGCAAGGACTGTGAACATCTGGTTCATTTATTTATGTGTTTGAGATTTGCGAATGGTGTGTGAATCTTGCATGCAGAGTTTGCACGTCAACTGCTTGGGGTCAAACAACTCAAAATGATCCCATACTCTGCACCAATCAGAGTCAAATTAGTAATAACTTTTGAACAACTACACAAAGATCCCGAATGGAATTTGATTTTTTTTTTTCTATGACCAACCAACCACTGAAAAAGAAAAACATTCTTCTCATTTAGAATTACTATTAGGGGGCAGCCCTACAGGCAAGAGACAACAGTCAATATATTAAATGCATAAAAACAGCATGCAGAGCATACAGGGTCAGAAACCATGAGTCTAGTAGAGATTACAGAACAAATTCACACATATTAGAGTGAAGTGTAATGGTTTAGGCATGCAGTTAGTACCATGATAAGTGGTGGGGCCTATACTTCCACTCCCATTGCTTTGATAGCTACACCAGCCAACATTGCGTCTTGGATGAAGAGACACTAACATAAATTTGCTTTTTTGCCAAACCATTACTTTAAAACACAGGTGGAAATACTGAAAAATCCTCAAATGTGGGTTGACACATGCTCTCATTGTTGACCTTGTAAGTTAGCAACATAAATAAGCGGGTGAGAGAGTGAGTGAATGAAAGAAAATGGCAAGAGGGATACAAGCAGAGAGACGTTGTATATACCATTAGGTTGAACACTGATGTCAGAGAAGTTCTTGCCCATGAACTCCATCATTCTCCCTTGTTCCATAGCTGTAAGAACTTTGTAGACCTTTGCGAGCTGCAGGGTCCGCTCAGGAAGAGGATAGTATTCTTCGTGCACGATCAGCTCATGCCCAAGAAAGTTTGCCAGGTGGTTTATCTCTGGGTCTCCCAGGTTCAAGACTGTGGACAGAGTTGCAATTCGTTTCCTCAGCTTTCCACACGTAAGAGCGTAAGCGTCCTTTGCACCACAGGCCGTCGCGGCCACTCGGACACAATCCGAACTTCTGTAGTGTGTGTTAGACGAAGGCCGGGCAAACACGTAAGGGTTCTCTTTGAGGACTCCACAAACCTCTCGCTTCTCAGCCAGCAGCTGCAAGGCACGAAGCATTTTGAGGGTTAGCAGGATGGGCACTGGACGGGCACCGTCAGGCCTGATGACTATTTTGTAAAAGTGTCGGCACAGCTGTTTCTCCACCTCGGTGAGGGCCCAGTCTATGTCTGTGGGGGGATCGGCAGAGTCCCTGGACAAGAACGTGGCCAAGGTCATGCTGGACACTTCCCCTTCTCTGCTGCGGTTGAACAGGACGACTTGAGTCAGACACACCTTCGCCAGATCAGACCAGTATTTAGTAGAAGGGTCCGATGACAGCTGAGTCATGCGCTCGTCTTGTGTCTTGTTCAGGAATGCGTGGAGTTTCTGCACATCTTCTGTGAACGCTAACAACATGGGCGTCTTAAACTTGACATCTTCGGTGTTCTTTGACACCGACGTCCAGAGCAAATCGTTCCATCTGTCTTCATGAATTTTTTGAAAGTCCCGCAACTTCTGTGCCAAGCTGCTGTCTTTTGGGACCACAACTTTGGCCCTCACGAGTCGGCTAAGCTGCACGAGCCAGATGGAGAGTTTTTTTGCCAGGGACGGGATTTTGTAAGTGTTCGTTTCACTGTTGTATTCACAAGCCTGCCTCACAGCTTCCACCACCTGCATGCAGTTATATGGATCAAGGAAGTCCTCCAGCTTCTTCAGTGAGGCTACTTTCCTCCCAGTCACCAGCAGTTTACCCAGCTCTCGTAACTTTTGTCGGATGATGCAGCCCTGGTTCTGCTGAGGTGCTCCACTTTTGTTGAGCCAATATTCCCCCATCTGAAGTATGCAATTGTCGTTTTTGACTGCATCTGTGACTTCATCTGGAACCATGAAGCTTAATATAGTCCATAACGCCGGGCTTATGTTAGCAGGTGCAGGCTGTGAGGCTGCAACAATGGACAAGGTGCGGTTCTTGCCAGGTTTTGGGATATAGGTTTTATTAGGGCTTTGTTTACAGACCTTCATATGCCTCCAAAGGACCCTTTTGTTGAAAAGTCCTTGGCAATGTGCGCAATGCATGAAGTCACTGGCCTTGACTACCCCCCGTGGTCGTTTGCAAGGAACCAGGTCACCTTTGCCTGACTTCAGCACGGCTATGTTATGTTTGTAGTTCCCTCGGAGACGCAGTTCGTCCAGCTGCAGTCTCCGCTCCTTTGAGCCTTTCGGAAAACCACGGGCCTTCGCAACTTCTTCCTCTTTGGCGTGCACATCTTCCAGATGTCTCGCCATCTTGCTAAAAGGTTTTGAACAGAAAAGGCAATAATGCTTTTTGTTATACACTCTTTTCCCATCAACCTTTCTTTGGCTTCTGTTGACTGCCACTGCTCCTCTGGTTCTGATGTTGTTGCTACGTCCATTGGTCTTTGGCTTCTTTGAGCTGGAACTGGGTTTAGGTGACTTGGAAGTTTCTGAACAGCTTTCATGAGTTTCAGCTTTGGAGTTTGAGGGAAGTTCTTTTCCGCTGTCCGAAGCAGAATCCAAGAGTTCATTCGAATCCTCAGAAAATAACTCTTCCAGCTAAAAATCAGAGTTCATAACAGATCATTTAGATATGTAAGAGATGAAGAACAAATAAGCCAGACATCTAAACTCGGTTTGAATCATTTATCAAAACACAGAACCATGAGAAACTTGCGTTGCATTATAGACTGTCTGATGCATTTTACTATTGGATTATACATGAAAAAGTTTGCCTGAAAATATGAGATAATAATTGCCCTTTTAAACCCCCAAACAAAAATCTGGTTCAATATATCAATTTTTCACTAATTCTTGGTTTATTAAGAGCATTTGTTCTGTCAGGTAAGTATTACAACAGTCTCTTAATTTAGTTCCTGTCCATTCCAGCCCACTCTTGGTGCTTTTTGTCCAAGCAGAACAAGATACTGACATCCCCACATTTCAGATGGTGCACCACATTCAGAAGGTATAAAATCTGTGTGACAGATTTCTGATACACCCAAAATCTGTGTGATGGAACCCCTGTGATGCTTTGACTGAATAGTGGGGCAGTGGTTAGCACCATTGCCTCACAACAAAAAGGATCTTCTGTCTTTGTTTTGTCTAGGTGCTTCAGCTTCCTCCCACAACAAAGACACACATAATACGATTAGAATAAAAAAATATCTGGATTTGGTCACCCCTGGACCTGCAATCTTCAACTTGGTCAGTAGGTGAAATGCTGTCACAGGAACACTAACTGAATTGTGCATTTAATATTGGGATAATGGACAGGAAGGAAGAGACTGGTGCCGTACTGACCTGACAGGATTGACGATGTTATTGAAGCAGTGGTGTAGAACAGTCTAAAACCGCTGTGCTTTTGCTTGGCGCGACACTGCTTTTTCGCTCTCCGGGCCCTCTCCCTCTGTGGGTTTTTCCCACCCACTTGTGGGAGGACCCTATCATGGGTTCAAATCTTGGGATTTTTCAGTTTATTTTATAGAATATGCTTTTCAGTTTAGAGGATATGCTAATTGGCCACGCCCCGTGATTACAAATGGCTTCACAGTTAGATAGGGCTCGGTGACATCTTTCCAACGACCCCTCGTTTAACCTCATAGTCTGAAAAAATAATACCTATTTTTAAAAAAACCCTCTAAAACCAAATTTAATACTTTTAATGGCCTTAAATTTGGCAATTTGGATTTGGATTTACCAAACTAAGCTCAGCATGTGGTCTGACAACTTGAGTACCTGGGTCGGATCCGTATCGCTTGCGTTATAAGCTTTTAAAATAAATATTAAACAAGAAGGTCAAGGTCAGTGTGTCATCTGTTCGGGCAGTTATAGAACATAAAGCTGTTGACGAAAAACTTACAATGCTTCTAGTCTTCTTCAGTCGTGATGTACATATGTCTTCATCACTGTCCTCAGAGGAGTAAATGTTCAGTCCTGAATAGGGGTTCTGGGCGTTTCTTACATTCTATAAAAATAAAGCATTTATTAAATTTACAACACAATTCATAAAGAAAAAAAAATCAGCAGGCATCCAGCATTGGATGATGTCTGCTGAACTCGTATAACGAAACAATGTGATGGACACTGATTTCAGGGAGTGGGCAACTACTACAAAAGTCCTATAATTTTTTTTGCATATTGAAATATATTAGTTCAACATTTATACTTCTTTGTTTTACATTTGAACCCATTCATAACCCATCCTCAGCTACTCATGCTAGGCTTGTGATGACAATCTGCAGGTAGGAACTGTTGAAATAGCCACTATAGAGTACTATCCGGAATATGGCTGCGTGATATGGACAACATATAAGTATTGCGATTGTGATGACTTTCTATATGTTGAATGGCCCATATCGCCACTTTTCTGGAATTAAAAATGCTTGAAGTCTGTAAAGATTATTAAAGTTTCTAAATGTATGTTCTCTCCCCCATCCATAAAGGCAATATATGGAAACAAAGCTGCAAAAACATTTTCAAACCAGTTTTTGTGATGTAAAGCAACACAGTTCCCTATATCTCCTTAATAAACCTACAACAATTTAGGCCCACCCATCCGTGCTGAAGTTCTAAGGAATGTTTCAGCCCTGTGCTGCCTTCTTAATGAACTGCAATACAAAGCAACCAATCAGAACAGAGCTCATTTGCATATAACAGCCTTCTACAGGTGTCAGGTATCAAACCGATAACACCATGGGGGGTCTCGTTTTAATTTTTTCGATTCCGGTTCCGGTTCCGCTTGATCGATTCCGGTTCTTATCGATTCCGTATTTCGATTCCACAAAGGTCAACTGTCTAAATAACAAAAACTTTATTCAGAATGATTCAAACCATTCAAACTGATTTGTTAACAATAAAACAATTTTACATTAACTAAATAACTGAAGAAAGTAACATCACATAAAGTAAATGTGTATTTGGGCTTAACTAATTTTTTTTTTTTAACAAACCTAGCGAATCTCATCTGAAACAGGTCCTGGAAAATGCAGATGTGGTGTTTAACACTAGAATGGCCGACGGCATCAAATGACGTAATTTCATCAGGCTCAGAATCAGAATCAGAATAGCATCTACTGGCCTATTGGAGCAGCAAGCATGCTCTGTAAGAGACATATGGGTGTGGTGTGTCTGCTGCCAGCAGCTTGCGTGGAAGTCTGCCGGCAGGCTGCAGGACTAAACGCCCGAACATACTGCGGCAGCAGTCATATTAAGAAGCGTCTTGTGCGAAACTTGTGCGAAATTTCGTTTCCCATCCCTATGTATGAGTTATACTGGTTGCAAATCTGAATTCGTTAACTAATAAACATATTAAAAATATACTATAGGTTAAAACATACCTGTTCATTAGATTCTGCATCGCCAGGCTGGGCATTGTCCAACCCAGGCTTCGACTGGCACGGCGGAAATCTGTCCCCTTCGGTCGTCCCGGTGGGAGCACTGTTCTCTGTTGTCTGCAAATGAATTTGCTGTTTGATTAATTGATTTTGGATGTAGAACTAAAAAAAAAAAAGAAGAAACAAGGGCATAAATAGAAATAAAATATAAGCATCACTTGTGTTTACATCACAGCCTCCCGGCTGGAGTAACCAAATAAATAAACACAACCCTCACAAGGTCCTCACTACTACTGGACTTTCTGGGTTCTGGACTTTCTCACCAACAGACCGCAGCACGTGAGGATCGGCAAAAACACCTCCACCAGAATGACCCTCAACACCGGCACGCCACAGGGAAGCACTCTGAGCCCAATGGTGTACTCTCTGTTTACACATGACTGTGTGTCCAGACACAGCTTCAACACCATCATCAAGTTTGCTGATGATTCCACCACCGTGGGCCTGATCGGCAACAACGACGAGACGGCCTACAGAGAGGAGGTGAGACTCCAGGCAGAGTGGTGTCAGGAGAACAATCTCTCCCTCAACGTCAGCAAAACCAAAGACATGGTACTGGATTTTAGGAGGCAGGGTGCGGCTCATCCCCCCACCTACATCGGAGAAGGTGCTGTGGAGAGGGTCAGCAGCTTCAGGCTCCTTGGGGTCACCCTCAGTGCCAACCTCAAGTCCTCAGAACACGCAGCAGCGGTCACCAAAAAAGCCCACCAATGATTTCACTTCCTCAGGCGCCTAAAGAAGGCTGAGGTGTCCACCTCTGTCCTCACCAGCTTCTACAGGTGCGCTGTGGGGTCCATCCTCACGGGGAGTGTTGCGTCTTGGTACAGCAGCATTCAGGAACAGTTTTTATCCCAGTGCCATCAGGCTATTCAACACACAGTAACTGTGGTTCTCTCTCTGGGTGCAATAAATCTGTTCTTCACCCTATGTGTAATACTGGAGCACAAAACAAGGCATACTGCACTTTACACTTTACATGATGCAACTTACTTCACATTATGCACATTCACATTATGCAACTTTGCCTGTGATTATTTATTGCTGCTGCACTACTTTGTCTTCTATGTCTTTTATGTCTCATGTCTTATGTTCTGTCTGCGAAGGGGGGGGGTTCAAGTAAGCACTTCATTGTGCTCTGTACGCTGTACTTTGTACATATGACAATAAACCTCAACTTCAACTTCAACTAAAAATTTCTTGCAGAAATCAGAACTTGCAGTGTCCTTCCAAGATTCTAACAGTCTGCTTTTCTGTTTTCCTTTCTTTTTCAATTTTGAAAGTTTTTCATAGGGAATATGGATTACAAAACAAACAAGACAAAAAAAAACAACCAGTGTCATTCAACAATATATCTGAAAGGCACTCTACAGGCAGTTCAATAACTGAAATGATATAAGATTTTGACAATCCTGAGCTCCCAAGACTCCTATTGGATTCACCTGGCCCTTCTTGGCCCTTAGGGGCAGCTGGTGGCCTAGTGGTTAGGGAGTTGCCCATGAGATCAGAAGGTTGTGGGTTCAAATCCCAGGACTGCCACTGAGGTATCCTTGAGCAAGGTCTCTTCTTGCCCTTTGTGTTGTGGTTGTGTTTGACTGTTTATGTTTCCTTTCCATTATTCCTTCCATGTGTTTCTATAAAGGCTGTTACCATATTAACCCTGTCTTGGTTCCCCCTGCTGCACAAACCAGTGCTCCATCTCTGTTTCTGCCAATTGTTCCCCTGTTTTCTCTCAATCAGATCAGATCCCCAAGCTCCTGCATTTGCGTCACACTTATCACAGGCTCAATCCACATGACAGGAGGGACAGTACTAATACAAATTAAAAATCAGTGCAATGACAAATCACATTGCCGTTTTTCTATATAGTGCATTAAGGAATAGGGCCCAAAAGAGCAATCTACTATGTGCTTCAGACAGCCCACCGCAAATGTTTTTCATCTGAATTGTATGAACTAGCCAGATTTGAACCAGCCAGAATTGAAACCTCTGTGTAACGGAAGACTTATATAATTGATGAATCAATTACCATTCCACATGTTACAGAAAATAGCTCATTATGATTTCATTATGAAGCAATGTGTCAGAGCAACCAAACAGGGCAATTTTTGCATTAGGATGAAGATCAGTCCCAAGTACTTTATTTTACCACGCAAAAATCTCTGATCAATAACTCTGCAATTTGGGCATTCCCAGTTACCCAAGATGTGACTGGGTGCCTTCGCCCATCCCATCACATTGTCCTGAAACTTCAGGAAATATTCAGTTTATTTTTGAGAAATGACGACCGTATATAACTGAATTTTGACTGTCTGCTTTTCCATCAGAAGGAATCATTACGTAATTTACAGCTCTTCATTCCCATTTTTACTGTATTTTTTTAATACAAACGCCTCAGATTCTAAGTCCGCCCATCCTTTGACAAGTGTTGTTTAGGTACCATTAGACAGGTGGTGTTTAGGTGTACTTAGCCTGCAGTAACTTGGTTGAATGGTGGATGTTGACTTAAGTTTAGTTAGTTAAGTTTTACAGGTTTAAGATACAGATGTGGACTACTTGAGCACTGATGTACGACGCTCTGGATAAGAGCGTCAGCTAAATGCCATAAATGTAAATGTAAGTCAGATATCATGGGGAGTTTTAGGCCACAGTGAGGCTCTCAGACTCTCCACTTCAGAGTTAACTGTAGTAACAGGACAGGATGGGGTATTTGTAACTGTAAAAAAACAGACTTACGGACATTATAAAAACTAACCATAATGGTACTGTATATGATATATACGCTCATACAGACACTTGCTCTCACTGGATGTTGGTGATAAACTGGAGGCCGTGGTTACTCTGAAGATCACCTGATTTAATAGGCTATAACAAAACGCACTGCTTTATAAATACAGCATTTCTTTAAGATCGAATCTGAGCAAATAAGACAACTGAGAATAATTATGATTAAAATAATGTGATACATTGTGATAAATTATCTTAATCTTTTAACATCCCTAGCATCTATATGGGATTTGCATCGAAGAATCTCCACTTGACTTGCTTTTCCATTTAAAAACCCCTACCAGCAACGCCTATCTGACCATGTTATGATCTGAAAATGGAATGAAAAAAGATGTAGAGGAGACTTACAGTACCTGCTGTTTGGGAGACTTTGAGCTGGCAGTACTGTAATCCAGTGGAGGCGCAGGCTTCCAATGGGCCGCTGGATACGAATCCTGGGAATTAACCTCAGCAGGTGCATGGTACTCCATAACCTGTACAGACGATTTATGAGATTATACATTTATTTATTTCTTTACTCATTCATTTCATAACAGTATGTGATCAGTAACGCTTTAATACTTACTATTACATTAAACGTTTTGAATATATGTTTAGAACAGGTGGTGGTTTGTGAGGTAACCTAGTAACCAGAAGGTTGTGGGTTCAAATCCCCAAGACTGTCTAGGTACCCTCTAGTTGTGCACTATGGTGAGGCTCCTAAACCCCAATGTTAAGCAGACAAAAAACAAAACAAAAAACAATTTCCCTTGGAAGATCAACAACGAGCCCCCTAAAGTCTGCTGTTATTGGTCGCTGTAATCGATGACATCGACGCTGAAATACATCAATCATTTATAGAGAGTTCTTTTTTAGTGGAATTACTGTTTGGATTTCTAAAATGCTTTAAATTATTATAAACAATGTTTTTTTTCTTCTTTAATCTCTCTATGTAAGTTTTGTGTACCCAACATCAGTGTTTTTTTTTTTTGGTTCCAGTCGTTGGTCGCCTCAAGTCAATGCTCGTCAACGGCAGCGGCAACAAAGTCTGAGTTGGTTATGAAAGGGGTTCAAAGTAGAAGTTTCAAAAGACACAAGGCTAGGAAAATAAAGGAGAACTTCGGATCATCCAAAAACAAAAAGGTGGTTTGTTCACTATCCAAATGTTCGATAGCATAAATCACAGCAGCACTCAAAAAGAAAACACACTGACGCCGCTCTGGATGACGGACCACCCAAAACACCGGTGTGCTTATAGGGTCTGCTTAGCTGTTGTCTTCATCTGGTAAGTCTGCTTAAGTTTATTCTGTCGGTTATTTAACTCAACTGCTATCTTGTGCAGACTGTCTTAACTTCTGACTTTTCTTTGACATCTGTTGTTTAGGTGTATCTAGCGTGCAGTCACTTGGTTGAATAGTGGACGTTGATTTAAGTATAGCTTTACACCTGTAAAGCTAAGAAACAGATGTGGACTACTTGAGCACTGATGTACGTCGCTCTTAACAAGAGCATCAGCTAAAGGCCGTAAATGCATGTCGCTCTGGATAAGAGCGTCAGCATAAATGCCGTAAATGTCAATGTAAAATGTAAATAAATATTGTTTTTTGCAGGAAAATCAATCATTTAGAGTAACCAACTTGTCGGTAATACAATTAAAACAAAAAAAATGGTCATTAATGACACCAATGGATGTTTGGTTTCGACCAGTGAACCTTGTGGTGAATGAAGATGGGTCACTCACACTAGCCTGTACTTGGCCAAAATTGTGCACAGAACATAAACATCCTCAACCATCATTTTGTTCATCTATAACGTTGATGTTTACTGCTTGCTGGTAAAAAGAGCAACTTACATTAACAAGCTGTTTGGGGGACTTGATGCTGGCCGCACTGTAATCCAGTGGGGGTTTCCACTGGCCTGACTGATAGGAATCCTGGGAATTACCTTCAGCAGGTGGGCGGTACTCCATTACCTGTAAATAAAATTGCCTGTGTCAACCATGTCAGATTCTTTAATGGATCTTCTAGCATTTAAAATAATGCAATTAAAAATCCATAAAATAATGCAATAACACATCACAAGTTTTATTTTTATTATCATTCTTTTTATAGCCAAAACAGGTGCTGCTTCTCCTCTGAGCTCGTGCTGATGTCTGCACAAGACGTCAGTAGGAGTGTGCTTGTATAAAACTTTGTGATCGGTTGATCAGGGGCCGAGTACTCATCATTTAAAAACCGGTCAAGAGATCTCTGAAACATATTGGGAGAAAGAGAGAATGGTCGAGAAACCTTTCAAATGTCCAACAGAGAGATAGTCGTATCTCGACGGATGCTCAGGACAGACAAAGAAAGGCAGAAATCACGAAGAAACAAACACAGAGCTAAACACACGCACAGCAAGATACTACAGCTCAGGCCAGTCATATGAAAAAGAGCTGCTAGTGACTCTTTGTTGTAGCTGAATTAAAAATAATCAGACTGTGAACGCTGCTATGCGTTCAGGTGTACCTGTAAATGGCCTGGAAAGAACTGCTGCCTAGTTATTATTGCTGCCTAGTGACATAACGGGTAGAGTGCAGGACTTTCACCCAAACGACAGGGGTTCAATCGTCAGTGAAACGTTTTGTCTTTAAAAAATTTAAATTTTTCCACTTTAGGTTTTTAGAACTTTAAAATTGCATCCATTTTTTTAAAAAACTGACGCGTCATTTAAAAGTCAAACTGACTAATTTAGCCGTTCTCACTCATACATGGATTGGTAAGAGCGCAGGACTTTTAACCAGACAACCAGGGTTCGAGGCTGTGCAGGCAGCATTCTATTTACACACTTTTTTTGCCCATAAAACTAATGCTTGGGTGTCTCCAAACACTGGTTTTATAGCAATCACACATTATATTTTCTCGCAGAAATGCATCTTCTGGTTTTCATTATTCTTCTTCTTTTTATAGCTGGAATTTTGCGCCTCTTCTTATGGGCATGGTTCCAATGTCAAAACGTCTGTGAATATTCCCTTTAGTACGCGTGTACACAGCTTATTGATCAGGTGGTCAGAGGCCACGTACTGATTGTTAAAAAATGTGGTTTTGTGGGTGCATCCCCGCAGCCACAAATATGGGGAAAGAGAGAGAACAGTTGAGTCACCTTCAAAACAGGTGTCAGAGACAGTCTGTACTGTCACGGCTGGGGGGGCCAGAGAGGGGCAAAAAGCAGAGAAATGTGAAGAAACAAACACAGAGCAAAACACACAGCAGACTCAAACAGACTCTGAGACATGGACCCTTTAATATATGGAAACGGTGTGAAGCACAGTAATGTAATATAATTTTTATTATTGAAAATGGAATAATAAAGTTTTGAACACTTTTATTCTTAATTAAACTCAGACCTCCTGATGTTCTAATTAATGCAAGGCGTTAATTAACACAGCTGGACACCTCGTGACCTTGGTGACCTTTTCAGGTGATGGATGACCAGCATGAAAGAGAAAAGATGACCTTAAATGAGTCTCTGCTTTGCTGTGAGCATAAACAGGAGGAGCCATTTGCACAATGGACTTTATAAAAGGCTGGAAAGCAGGTTAGTGCAGAAGAATGGAGGAATTTTAAACCTGAATATAGGGTTTTAACTAGAGCTGCATGGGCATACAAAATATCAGCAGTGCGATTATACTGCTACACATCGCGACTGCGATCCCTTTCAAGAAATTAAAGGGCCCAATATACGGAAACCAAGCTGCAAAACAACCCATTTTCAAAACCAGTTTTTATGATGTATGTAAAAGTGTTAACTTTATGACACCTCCTTATTCAGCCTACACCAGTTTAACCATACCCGCCGTTTGAATGAGCCACAATTAAAAGCAGCACAATTAAAAATCAGAAAAGAGATCATTTACATTGATCAGTCTTAAAGGCACAGTAATAAAAACAGACTGTTTCATTCCAAGGGATAAACATAGGCAGGAATATGGCCATGTTAGAATTAATTATGATGGCAATGTTCTGATTTTCCTCATTCAGTGCCTGATGCTCTACTGCTGTGCCACCTCTGGGGCAGTAACTCACTGTCTTACCAAACCATTCATGCCTAAGGATGGCTGAACTCATTGCCACATTCACAAATTAATTATTTTTAATTAAACCACAACAAACACATATCTCTAACTGACCATTGCAGATCTAGTCTATTTATGAGACTTCTGTGTCTTTTGCTGTTTTTTTTCTCTGTATTTTGTCCCTCTGTGGCCTCCATATCCGTGACATCACAGACTCTCTCTCCGACAGACATTTTAAAGGCAACTCGACTGTCTCTCCCCATATATTCCACAAAAATTGATTTAAAAAAAAATACTCAGCCCCTGATCAAACAATCAAAAATCTGAATAAACATGCACTGCACCGTATTAACAGATGTTTTGATGCTGGTATTGTGCAAAATGTAATACGGGCTCAGTGTAGAAGTGCCAATAAAAATAATAAAAGAAGAACAATAGTATGATTGCTTCCGCAGTCACACTAATGACTGGACTGCTGCTGGATTACATGAAGACCTCAGCTCATCAAAGCACCCAGTAACTCACTTAGAGCTGCTACTGGTCAGTATTGGTGTCAGAAACACTGTGAATGGTTAGAGGCTCATTTGCAAACTACAGCCATTTGCAAGATCAGTATTGCAGAGATTGATACCGCGATAATGAATAACAGACGATATATCGTGCAGCTCTAGTTTCTGCTCCGGGTTTAACACACACTTACGGCGTTTATAGAGGATTCACTTCACAACGACCCTCCCGGAGCAGAAATGCAGAAAGACAGCCACTCTTAGGAGAGAAAGACCTCCGTGAGTGTGTGTGGTGTTGTTGTTTAGAGGCGGCAGCAGCAGCTATAGGCCATTCCTGCCCCTTCACTCCATTTACACCTCTCCTTCCAACGTTCCCCAATAATTGGGACCCTCCTTTACCTTCTATTCCCTTCTTCTCGCTCCGGATCTCCTCCTGAGGCCGCAGGAGGGACAAATCTCTCCGAAAAAGTCACTTTTTCCACCATCCGACGGTGTCTCCTCCTCCCTGCGCGGCCTGCACTGCCGAGACTCGCATCAGCGCCGCCCGCCGGACACCCCGACATTCATTCGGTTTCGTTTTCCTTTTTCTTTGGTCTATTGTTACTTTGTAGCATTTTTTCGCATAAAAAAAATATGTTGGAAAAAAATCTGCAGCGTTTTTTGCTTTTTGAAACGGCTTTAGGGTAGCGCGACGACAGTTACCTATGATTGGTCGATCGTACAAATACCTCTTTGTGATTGGTCAGCCATATAAAACACTCGTTTATGATTGGCCGGACTAGTAAAATATGTTTTTATTCTTTATGCGGAAGATCAGAAGAAGTGTATTATAATATAAAAGGATTATACTATATTATATATTATATTATATTATATTATGCCACAATGTGAGGATTATTATGTTCTAAGAAAAAATCAGCGAACAACTCAAAACCTGAACTTCACGGGGAACACTGTATATATATATATATATATATATATATATATATACATATGTGTGTGTGTGTGTGTGTGTGTATGTGTGTCAAGAAAGACGTAAAATGTGCATGTTTTACTTTGTCAACTGTCTTTTGCACTTTTAAAAACAAACCAATTAATAATCCTCCCAAAAATCAACATTCAAGAGAAACTGGATTTCTCAAAATAAAAAAAATGACGCCATCATGTTCATTGATTTTATTTGATTTATAATTAAGTTGGCAAAATAAAACAATAAACATTCTTGCATATGTTAATGAGCCGACTATCAAACTGAAATCTCCGATTGGGTCAAATTCATCCAGGAACTTTTAGAACATTCAGAATAGATGGACTTCTCACACTTTTGTATATTCAGTTTCAAGATATTCAGAAAGTCTGTTCAGATGCATCTCAGGAAGGATAGTTTTCCTGCTTGGTGCAGATTAAAGACCAGTTGTATAAACCAGACAATTATGTTGATTATTATAGCGGCATCTGTTGCAATGAAAGACTGATCTTCAGACTGAGTTTCCTGAAGGATGAATGAGAGTGCTGTCGGGATGTTCTGAATCAAACAGGTCAGCAGGTTGACGTAGACTATCTTAAATGCCTTCTTTTTGGCAGAACTCATCTCACCCTGCTCGGGCTCTCAGGACTGCTGATATTTCACTGAACTCCAGACAAGTTGAGTTTGTCAGGGATGAGTTCATCCTGGACAGGAACGCTCAGATTAGCGAGCCAGTTGTGGAAAAAGTAGGAGATGAAGGAGATTATGAAGAGAATGGTCCATCAAAACACGATAATTTCAGCACATAATTATCACAGTTTGAGGACATGGACCCACTTGTCCACCGCAAAATATGTAAAGACAGAAGACTACAGATCCATCTGAGACTATATCAGTGCCACAACCCTTCACTGCTATGTGCACTCTCCCTCTCCGTAATTACCTGGTTTATATCCAGCTGGTCTAATTAATCACCCGAGAGCGAGGCGCATTTCATGCAAACATGATACATTTCAGAATGCTGTGAACACAATGCCTAGGTTTTATGTAAAGCAATACCGCGTCTATACATTCTGGGGCACAAAACCATTCCTATGGGTTTGCATACACAACCATACTTCTTATAATACTGACTTGGTATCTTATAGCCATATAGTTTTACAGCGGGGAATGAAAGTCTGATCCCTCACTGAAAATCTGGCCTTTTTTCATGTGTAAATAAAGAGTAGCACGTCGCAGGGCCACATACAGAGACAGACGACCATTCACAGTCACACCTAGGGGCAATTTAGTGTACTCAATTGACCTGTTCCCAATGTAGACATGTTTTTGGCAGCAGGAGGAAACCCATGCAGTCATGGGGAGAACATGCAAACTCCACACAGAAAGACCCTGCGCCCAACCCGGGAATTGAACCCAGGACCTTCTTGCTGTGAGGCAACAGCACTAACCCCTGCACCACCGTGCCGCCCCCTAACTGTTCCAATTCCTCAAAAGTATTTGGTTAATTGGTTGATGGCGTAAGTGGGGCGATTACTGTGAGTTTCCACCTAGAATTCTAGATTTATCTCCCACAGTCCAAAGAAATGTATGGCAGGTGAATCGTAGATGCTAAATTCAATGTGTGTCTGAACGGCAATGGACTGGTGACCTGATCAGTGTTTCTTCGCCTTTTTCCCGATAAATGCTGGGATCGGTCCCAGGACCAGCCTAGTCAGGGTAAACAGCTCAAACAAGGAAATAAAGGTGACAGTTCAGGAGACTAATGAAGAAAAGGTTGTTTATTTAAACAAAACACATTTAATTGTGAAAAAAGTCACAGATGCAGAAGGCACTGCCATCAGATTAGATGCTAACTCTGGACATAGGCATCATTTACACTTGGTAATTGGTAAATGTCTTCCCCACTGCCTTTTGAAACACTGCCCCTCACTTCTACAAATACAATAGGCATGGTCACCAGCACTGTTCAAACCTGTACCCATACTCTGTTAACAGAATCATAAAAAGTTATAGAGGTTAGTGAGTTATAGGTTAAATGATCAAATCCAGAAAGTCTATACAGGAACACTTTATGAACGACAGTTTACCAGCTCTGTAAAGAATGAAGACTGGTTGGACAAACCCTGTATAAATGCTGATTGTTGTGCAGACAGTTGTTACCATATGGAAGTTATAATAGGACAATGTGTGTCCAAGGCTATATGAGACTGCCGTCAGGGTGTTCTGAATCAAACATGTCAGCAGGTTGACGCTGACTATCTGAAATGCCTTCTTTCTGGGAACACTCATCTCCGACTGCTCAAGCTCCATATCCCTCGGTCCTGGACGCCTCAGTGTTCTCAGAACTGATGTACAGCAGTAGATCTTCACAGCCCAGCTGATGATGCACACAGTTGCTAAAACTGTATAGGAATTAAGCAATGTAGATGCAATGGTTCCCAGAACTAGGACATTCATCCAGACTAAAACTGAACTTGCTACCCGATACCTTATTGGCTTAAACCTCAAGAAAGTCACAGGGTGGACCACGGCAAGGTACTGCTCAAAAGACACGCAGCACAGAAACAGGAGGCGAGCGGAAATGCTGGTTACAAAGAGAAAGTTCAGTAGCTGAATAACAGAGGAACTGGTATTTTCCAATAAGAAAAAATACAGAAGTGATGATATGGAGAAAAGGATCTCAGAGGCAGCGTGATTCAGCACAAAAATGACAGATACCTCTATTCCTCCACCTTTGGAGAGAGAGAGGACGATGATATAAGAGTAGAGAAAAAAGCCCAACAAGATCTGAATGCTGAGAGTGGATCTTAATAAGGTGAACAAGACAAAAGTATTTTCACTGTCTCCAAAAGGAGTTGAATTTGTCAGAGTAGAATTCATCTTCTTCTGCTGTAAAAACCTATGGTAAGAGAGTACTAACATTCAGAAAGTGTGCAAATATAGAAGTACGGAGTCTGCCATCAAACGAAATAACATAACACTTCAAAACTTACTAATTTTGCTGTTTAAGCCCGCGCAAGCCCATTGCAGCTCAGAAAATGTCTAGTACAAATATAGGCTAAATGTATCATTACCACCAGAACCGTCAGTTCTCCCCTGCTCTTGTACCATCTCTCTCCCTGAAGGCATGTGCTGATGTTTGGCATTCACCCCACAGTTTGTAAAGACAGCTTTACAAAGAAGTGAGTCAGATTTCATGCAAATCTGATATTTTTGCAAATTCAATTATCCTTCTGTTCTTTCACTGATCCTCCAGAAACATTCAAATGCTGAACCTAATACTCAAGTATTGAAATTATCCCTACCTTTTAAGTATCCCCACATTTCAAGAAACTACCTTATTAATGTGAAACTCACTTTGAGGACTGTCACAGTACTGAAAATGGACCATTGAGCAAAACTGGACCATTGAGCAATGAAAGAAGTTGTTCTGGTCTGATGGATTGCATATTCTTCTACATCATGTTGAATATTCTTCTACATCATGCGTGCGTCACTTACCTGTGGAAGGGTTGGCACCACAATGCACTATGAAAAGAATGCGAGCAGGCAGAAGCAATGTAAGGCTCTGGGCGATATTCTGCTATGAAACCTTGAGTCCTGCATTCATGTGGATGTACCTTGAGATGTTGCGCTTACGTAAACACTGCTGCAGACCAAGTACACCCCTTCATGAAGACAGTGTTCCTTACCAGCTCCCTCACACATATTATAAGAAAGGCAACAGTAAAATTAGCAGTGCTTTGATTAACCAGTGCCTATGGCTCACCACCCTCTTGAGAAAGTGCCATGTACTGGCAGGATAAGAGGTTGCTGGATGACTATTTTAGTGGATTCAAAATGAAAACACCACATAACTGTAGATATCAGGGAAAAGGACTGTGATGGGTTGCCTTGCAGTCATCTTGTTTACCATAGTAATTCATCCTGCATGTACTATGCTGTCCAACAGGCGATGACACCACCAGAAATACATGGCAAACATCCAATCACAGATTGGGAGGACTCTGCCCTTTGGAGCAGGGTCTACTCTGAAGTTTATAAAAGCTGGCCAACCTCCCATTCTGTCTCTCTCTGGTTTGCCAAGGACACTTCCCAAGGCTATTTTGTCTGCAAGACAAAGAAACTCTTCTTTGGTCTAAACAGAGAACTTACTTAAGTTTCAGTAACTTAGCTGAAATTTAGCTTAGTGGACTCACAGTGGACTGGATGAATCCCGGCAGCGACTAGATGAAATTCCCTCTCAAACTTCCACAGTAACTCTGTGGGCATGACGGACTGAACTTCAGAAATGAGCAAAAATATCTAGTCATGTGAGGTTTATTATCTGGGCACAACATAGCATAACTTCAGAAACAAATGCTGTAAAACTTCTGTGGTTGTGTTCATGTTTGAAGAATCTAATGAACATTGATAAATTTATCTTTGCATGCAATTGTCCTGTTTACTAATCCTAGTAATTCTTCCTGAGAATTCTGAAGCTCTGTATTTATAAAGCTAAACACCGGTAGTTTTATAAAACTTATAATGCTCATGTGATCTCATTATGGATGCCATTTTTCCTTTTTCTCCAGAGCATTCCACCCGCATTCCATCTTTACTGTTCAAACTCGCGCCATTTTCCGTCCCTGTCTGCACACGTGAGCGCCAAAGCGCATGTGCTGTCTTTCTTGCTCATTCATTCCCTCTCTCTTTCTCTCCTTTGCCCAGACACACACACACACTCACGCACACACAATCATACAAGTGTACACAGGCTTGCTCGGTCACACTTTCACTATTAAATCGCCCAATCACTCTTTGTCTTAAAACTGTAAATACTGATATTAATTTGATTGCATTGTTTGTGTTTCGAAAATAGACTGTTAATAAATGTTTCATTTATTTTCACCAAGTTGTCTTGATGAAAATAAAAGAATTCACATTTGTTAAGTAACCTTCAGAACTGACATTAACATTGCCATCTTTAGTTAGATAAAGATTGTAATATTTATGATTTGGTTATACTAATGAGACTGATTATGATAATGATACTGATAAATGAATGAAACTGATTTAATGAATGATGGCAGAGCCCACAATCCTGATATGGCAGTGTTATGTCTGCATGACAAGTATAAAATTGTCAGAGCTGTTGAAAGGTTTACAGTGGATGGAAGCGGGCACAAAGGTGGAGGACAGGATAATTCACAGGGTTACTGCCATGAGAGAGGCTTAACTGTACTTCACAGGCCAAGGGCAATGACTGAACTAAAAGACGGGAGAGGAATAGTACAGGCAGACATCTGGCACATGTTGGACAATGGAGGGCTTGTTAGAGTAGTTAGGATGAGACGTTAGGTTAAGAAAGTGTCTTGTTTATGGGGTAACAAGTGTGTGTTGTATCCCACCTTGGCTGTGAGGTCATCCACAATGCTAGTGTATTTGCAGACGAAACAAGCGGTGTCTCGTTTGCTACACACTGTAGAATCTGACAGTTCGAGGCATTGCAACTCCCATAACAGGCCATGATGCAGCTGCTCAGGATGCTCTCTGCAGTCCCTCTGTAGAACTTGGTAAGGATGGGGGTTGGCTCTCCTCGGTCTCCACGGAAAGCAGACATGCTGTTGGGGTGTCATGGCACTGGAGATAGTGTTGAGTGTCCATACTATTCTACATTATTAATTTGGGGCTCTGGACAATCTCCACAGAATAAACAATGATGTTCAGTGGAGAATGATTACAGCATGCCCACTGAACTGGGTTACTGGGTATTTATGCGTCTCATGACAAGAACTTTATGTTGGTGTGTGAGTGCGATGGGATGGTTCTTTGAAGCAGGACGTCAAAAACTATTTAGAAACAGGAAAGTTGCTGGTGGTTTTTAAGCATGTTGTGCTCAGAGAGATATTCAAGATGTCTGTGATAAAATCTACAGGGTCAGGTAGAGCACCCGGTCAGTGGGGGGGTTGGGCGATTTTTCTCACCGCCATGTTATCCTGTGCCTTCATCTGAAAAGGAAGCATCACACGCAAATTGAGACTGTTTTTGGTGATGGCCTGGATACCCCTGCCACATGGGCCATTTCTGTTAGGAGTCACTGAGGTGGGAGCAAGTGTAAAAGGAGCACCTGCTGGATCAACTTATGATTGATCTACACTTGCTGCAAAGACGATCTAATCATAGTGTGGCGAGGTGCAGGGGGACGTTGTTACAGAGGGAGAGATGAGAGTGAAATATACAGATAGATTCCCTACTAACTAGAAGGGAATAATAAATTGATCCTGCGGACTACGCCAAAAGTTTAGTGATTACTTGGAATAATAAACTAATAAGCTGACTTCCCACCCTGGGAATTTCACCTGAGGAAATATTACCATCAAGGTCACTCCTCTACCCAAAGAGGAGCATGAGATATGTGTCCAGTTCAAATAAATGATTGGGTTTATCGCCCTTAGATTGCCAGTCCACGCCTGGTTACCACACTTACGTAACCAGTAACCGCCCATGTGTAACTGGCGTCACCTTTCTGCGTTGGAAGGATGAAGCATGGAAGGATGAAGCAGCCACATTCATCTTTTCCATCGTTTATTGCTCAGAGTGAGGCCTGATTGGCTCCTGCTCCCACATACAAAATGGAAGGGCACAAGTAGTGATGTGACATTTGAAGTGAGGCTTTGGAGCTTGTGTCAAGCAAAAATTCTTCCCTCTCCCCAGTTCCATAAGCACTCTTGCACTCCCGGTTCCATAAGCACTCTTGCATTCAGTCAGTGTTGATGTACATCATGCATTTATTTATTTAGGGTGTTATTCAACTAATGATGATCAGTTCCATGCAAACACACACTTTTGAGTACATTGGTTCACACATAAATAATGGCATAAATAGTTTATTTTATACATAGGCACTCCATTTTCTTGTACATGGAAAAGGTGCCGGCTGCTCTGGCTCATGCTTAATTGATTTGTCTGTCATATATTTCTTTGCACAGCAGGTGTCACTAGTGAGCACGATTCAATGAG
>JBBPCX010000114.1:171475-191700 GCA_037974365.1 Hydrocynus forskahlii | reverse complement strand
CCTGGTCGTTTTAAGCCGATACTGTCCCCTCTCGTTTTCGTTTTGGGGGGGGGTTGCACGCAGCAAAAATGCCCGGGTAGAAACGTTTCAGTGCAGGAAGAAAATAGCGAAGACTGTCATGCGGTGTTGGGGTGGCCAATAGGGTGGCTATGATTCACTGTGCGGTGGACAATAGGGTGGCCGCCCCCAGCCACCCCACAGCTCCGGCCTTGTGTGTGTCCCAGGTAAGGTCCTCAGTGATGTGGACACCAAGGTACTTCAAGCAACTGACCCTCTCCACGGGGTACCCTTGATTTGGAGTAGGGTGTGGGTATGGTCCCCCCGCTCTCTCCTAAAGTCAGTCACCATCTCCTTGGTTTTGTTAATGTTCATGGAGAGGTGATTTTCCTCACATCACTTCCCAGACCGCCAACCTTACTCTGGTAGGCCCTCTTATCATTCCTGGAAATAAGGCCCACCACCACTGTGTCGTCGGCAAACTTCACAATAGAGTTGGTGGTGTGTCTGGTCACGCAGTCTTAGGTGTAGAGGGAGTATAGAAGGGGGCCCAGCACACATCCCTGGGGAGCCCCCATGTGAGTGTTCAGGAACACACATCACCAACTCTCACTGTCTGTGGTCTCCCAGTCAGAAAACTGTACACCCAGGTGCACAAGAATGTGCTGAAGCCCAAGTTCCGGAGCTTCCCTGAGAGGGTAAAGTTGATTATGTAACTGAATGCTGAACTGTAGTCGATGAACAGAATCTGACATAATTTCCGTAACCCTCAGCGAGATGGCTGAGTGTGGTGTATAGAACCTGAGCAACAGCATCCCTGGTGGATCGATTGTTCCGGTATGCAAACTGCAGTGGGTCGAGGTTGGCGGGAAGGCTGGAGCAGCTGTAGTGCTTCATAAGTCTTTCAAAGCCTTTCATCACCTCTGTTGTCAGGGCCACTGGATGATAATCACGAGGCTGGGTGGGCAGCTTCTTTCAGCAGGATGACGCATTCTGCCACACTGCAAATATTGTTCAGGAAAAGTTTGAGGAACATAACAAGGAGATAAAGCAGTTGACGTGGCTTCCAAAGGAAGATTACAATGCTTAGGACACTATAATACCTTCACACAGATAAATGGAGAAGCAAAGGACTGCAGGGTTCAGTTAGCAGTCCTTTGGTGTGCCAGTGAGAGCACAATTCATGAAGTGTTTTCTGGAACCTGGACAGATGGTGGATATATCTTACATCTTCAGGAGCCAAATGGAGAAACAGGGACAACAGTATTGTCAAAGAGCGAAAGGAACAACTGCTGGATCAACTTATGATGGACATGTGGATTTGGCATGTACTTGCTGCCAAGATTTTCAATCTGAGCTTTGTGGAAACTGCTGCAGATGTCAATAGTTCTGGAAGAATTATAATCTCTGGAGAATTAAAATGGAGCCAGGCAACTGAGTGGTACACCAAAACCCTTCACTGGGGCATGGTGAAAGTGGGAATTGGAAACTAAGGCAATGTAAAATTGAGGGAAGCACTGCAGGAACTGTAGAAGGAACTGGCAGAACAGGAAAAGACACCGGGTCAACATCTGTAAGAGAAACTGAAGGGATTAGTACACAAAAAAAATTATGAATTGTTAAAAGGTAATCAAAGGTTATCAACAGCAAGATTGCCTCCGCAGTCCTGCAATGAGTATTGCTGGGATGACCATCTGTCTGGTCTGCGGTAAACTGGGACAGTGGTTCCCAAATTCAGGGATAAAGGCAATGTAAAATTGATTGAAGCATTGCAGGAACTGTGGAAGGAACAAGCAGAACAGGTAAAGACGCCTGATCTGCACCTATAAGGGAAACCGAAGGGATTAGTGCCTCACACAACACCCATAGACTCTTAAGAGCATTAAAGATCTACCCGTGACACACAAAGGTCAGCAAGACTGCCACCGCAGATGTACGGTGAGGATTGCTGGGAATGCCCCCCCCCCACCCCCCCCGTCACAATTGTGGATACTTATCCAGCACCACTGTCTCCATCTCCCATCCCACCAGTATGCTTGAAGAGTATCCAAATATACAGGTCAAGAATAATAGCAAATCTGTCTTCTTGAAACAGGATCCCAGGTGACATGATGGGCCAAATCTTGTCTCAGAAGCAGCAGATACATTTGTCCAGTATTCAAACAGGGATGGTTGAAGCTAAAAGCAGCAAACAGATTACAAATTCATCATTTTTAATGTGCCATTGTAACTTTAAGGGATACTTATTCAACAGAAAGTTCTTTTTGTTGCAGAGGTATTTTGCCTGGATTCTGATTTTATTATATAAGTGTCATTGCAGATTGCTGTAGACAAATCACACTTTGCAGACCCTGCTTTCTGAGTCATTGTGTCTCACGTGTTTTCTGGGAGAAGGCATCCAGTACTGTTGAACAGACCACAGAACAAGTCTGTTCTGAGGAATGTTGCTGCTTGTTGAGCAGCCCCTGGTTTCTATTCTGGAAAGAGTGGCATTGAATGGGTCAGTGTCCAATACTGTAACCCGCATGGGTTGGGAATGGGTAGTAACTTTTTTAGAATAGCAGGTTCTTGTGATGGTTTTGATTCCAAACCTTTTCCAGTTGTAGTCCCTCAGTGATGTTATCTGGAGAATGTCTCTGAGCTAAAGGAAAAGGTGCAGACCCAGAAGATTCCTAGAAGAACTAAGTGTAGCAGAGCTGAAATGGAGACCCCTTAGTGGCACCAACAAGAACAACTGCAGGCTCTATTATGTAGGCTCTACTGTATTTTTTATTATATAACATGTTCTAAAAAAATCATTGATCATACTTACACAAAAAGATTTTTGTTACAGTTTTAAGTCATTTCTAGCACAGAGAAACCTCAGAAGTCTTAGGACCTTTAGCCTGATTCATTTTGAATATCAGGAATGTCATGGACTAGAAGAAACTAATGAACTACAGAAAGATAAAGCTGACATCAAATCAGTAGCAACCAAAGAACTCTCATACATTTTAACTTGGCAGGAATTCTTCCATCACTATAGACAAGATAAAGTCATTTATATTCAAGTAGCGAGACCACAAATGAGCACATTTACAGATCTCATAAAGATTTGTTGACCAAACATTTGTTTCATTTAAACCTGAACATAAAGAACAGAATATTTTAGAAATAGGAAATGTTATGGTCAGTAAAATGAAAAAGAAATCTTCCAGATTCTGAATTGTTTCTTTGTCGCTATTTAAACTGAAGTGAATCTGTGACTCTGACCACTGTATATTCAGAAAGTCCATTTAAGCGCAGCTGATCAAAGACAGTTTTCTTGCTTGGTGCAGAATGAAGACCGGTTGCACAAATGCAAAAAAATGTTGACTGTTGTAGCACTTGTCACTGCACTGTAATTTCCAGGCTTATTTCCTTCAGTGATGTATGAGACCGCTATTGGGATATTCTGAATCAAACATATTAGCAGGTTGACGCAGACGATCTGAAATGCCTTCTTTTTGGCAGCGCTCATCTCGACCTGCTCACCCTCCATATCCCTTGGTCTTGGATGCCTCAGGTTTGACACACAACAGAAGAACTCGACCACCAAATTGACGATGCTTGTGACTGCCAAAATTGTAAAAGCAGAAAGTAACACATATGCAGTGGTTACCAGTACTAGGACACACATCCAACCCAAAACTGAACAGAGTACCCGATACCTGAGTGGCTTAAACCTCAAGAACATTATAGGGTGGATCACGGCTTGGTAACACTCCAGACACACACAGCACATGAACAACAGACGAGCGGACATGCTGATACCAAAGAGAAACAGCAAGTCTAGAAAATGAGAGTCAAGATATTCCAGAAATGTGGCACACAGGAATGACAACATGGACAAGAGGATTTCAGCAGTGATGTGATTGAAAACAAAAACCACAGACTTGTCCACTCCTCTGCCTTTGTAGAGAAGGAGGAAGATGACATACCAGTTAAGGGAAAAGCCCAGGAAGGAATGGGTGATCATGATGGATCTCGTAACAACTGAGACGGAAAAGCTACTGTTAAACACAAAAACAACTGAATTTGTCACAGTCGAGTTCATCTTCCTGCCGAAACAGAAGATGTTATGTACAGCAAGAGATCAGGTTATGGACAGCAAGAGATCATGCCCACAATATTATCTCTAAACATGTGTATGTTACATGGACATAATAGAAAAGACAACACATGTTAAAACCTCCAGTCTAAGTGTAGGTTTCTAAAGGCCTAAAACACTGCCGTTCTGTGTACCTTTGCTCTCTCCGCACGGCATCAAGTTGTTGATGGGTGGTAATTACCTCTGGGTTTATATCCATCTTGTCAGATCAGTCATGATATACTGAGTTGCATTTCATGCAAATCTGATATCTTTGTTTAATTTTCCCTAATATTCTCTCAATGATCATGTTTGCATGGAGAAGATTTTCCAATTAATGGGGTATCTCAAAATACCACATTTTGAGAAACCCCATTAAACCACTTTCTTGGTCTCCTTGGTAATCTCTTCATTTGTGTTTTTGCCATTTAACTGATTACAATCTGTCCCCGTTGTAGTGGATGTGCGTCTCCACGTTAGTCATAGTAAAATGGATCCGTGTGTGGAATTGAAGCTTCCTGGCTGCTGCCGTGTTACCTGTCAGTGTATAAAAGAAGTTGGAAACAATTTTTATGGTTCAGTTTAATCAGAGTAACAATGTAAGGAATATTACTGTATTACTGTATTTTCCTGTGTAAATTATAGTTCATAAAACCAGTGAATTTACAGCACTTTTTGTCAGCGGATGGAATGGAACAGAATAGAAGATCTGCCTGTTTATACCCTGAGAGCAGACCTTTTGCTTATGTGGTTTCCTCCCTTAAGTCCAGAAGGCAGAACCTTCTGGACTTAAAATCCCAGCCCAAGCAGAGCATAATTATTCTGTCCAGAATGAGGATGACCGTGAGGGCTATTACCAGTTTGACCATCCATCAGACATTACAGGGAGATAATTTGTCAAAAGCTATAACACAGTAAACCAGTGGTGTTAGTAGATATAAAGCTTTGCTGGGGCACAGGCCCCCCACCCTCCACACATGTGATTTTTTGAAAGCCTGCTGCATATAAAATGAGCTGTTGTATGCGATATACCAGCTTTCCTTGCTGGCCTCATTATTATTGCCACTGCCATACTCCTACTGAAGCGTAAGGTAAAACTGTACAGATTTATTTATTAATGTATGAAGATATGTGGACATTCTCAACATGTTTTATGGCAGAAATGGCATACCTGTATATGCAAATAACAACAAAAGCTTACTCGAGTCATTTTTGCACATTTGCATTCTTATACAATAATAAACAATAATAATAAATGATAATAATTACAGTTTCAGAGCAAGGTATCTTTTATCCATGTTAAATATACTGTATAAAATCTAAAACTAAACAAAGTATTCCCCAGCAGTCTACCCTCCTCCCCATCCTCTTCCACCTTCACCTCCTCTTCCTCTAGCCCTCTGCTCCTCATTCTCTGCAGCAGCAACATCCAAACAACCACAATATGATGAACTATACCCACCTCAAATTTATATAATTCAGGCATGTATATTTAATAGACTTGCAGGTACCATTACATTAGCTAGCTGTCTTGTTTCTCGCCAACTACAGACAGGTCTTACCTCCCTCATCCACATCCCTCCTTACTGCCTCCCTGCCCTGACTTCTACAGAGGTCTTTCAGTAATATTTAAATTAGTATGAAGTGATTAAAACTTACGTCATGTTAACATATTTCAGTTCTAAAATGAGAAGAGCTGTACGCATGCGTGTTATAGCTGTACTGAACACTGACTATAGTCACTGCTGTACTGAACACTGACTATAGTCACTGCTGTACTGAACACTGACTATAGTCCAATCATCCAATCTTTTGTAGATAATCTCAATTTGAATTAATGCACCAACAAATGAAATCTTTTGCTGTTGAAAGCTGAATGTGAGATTTTACTGGGGCACAGCACATTAATACTGAGGCATGTGCCCCGGTGAAACTTGAGTGTTTCCTCAAAAAGTCACTTTGGATAAAAGTGTCTGGCAATTGATTGTGATCTGGAACCTCTATTACCTCTACATAGCAGCTGCACACCTGAAAGACCATCTGGAACCCCCCTCTTCGGATAAACCATGAGATCCAAAGGAAATTTGTTTTTTCTTATAAACGAGCCGGTAAAAGGTCTGAAATTTGTCTTAGTAATCAAAATCAAGGTTCGACTACAATGTCAGACAGTTTTGTGATCCATAAAGTTATGTACAGCTATTCTAATCCTTAGTGAAGGATGAGCCAGTGTGGTGTGAGTCCCTGTCACTCAGTGATAATTATTATAGCTTAAAGCATGAATGTTGGTGCTTTGCTTAATTGGAGAATGAGTGAATTGACTGAGGAGACAAATACAATGACTGTGGCTAAACAAAGCTTTAGCTGTTTTGCCTGCAGCGCTGTAGCTATTGTATCTTAGGTAGCAGTAACTGTGCATTGTTACTGATGGAGTAGTTTTTTCTTTATTCTCTGTATAAGTACACTACCAGTCAAAAGTTTTTGCACACCACAGGTTTTTACCACTAATCCATTTATTTCATAAACTGCAGAATTTTATTCTTGTTAAAACATTGTAAAGTTCAACTATAAATGAAAATATGCCAAATTTCCTTTATAAGATTAAAGGATATGTAACTTCATGTCTGACATCTTCTTAACTGCTTGTGTGGTCAAATTCTAAACTGTCAAATTTTAGACTGTCCTTTAACTTTAAATGCACCAGTAATGCAACTCCGTTTAACCCAGTTAGCTGTCACCTAATAGCTCGTCAAATATATTACAAATAAATTTACAGTATGTCCACCATCTTGATTCCTTTATTAACCAGAAAATGTCATATTTTTATTTAATCACTACTGACCTACAAAAAGCCATCGAATGTAACTGTAATTATAATTGCAAGGTGCATCACCAGAAAAGTGTTAGATATTTAACAAGCTAGTGAGTGATGAACTTTTGTTATTGCACATTTTATCAGCCCCCTTTTACCAATGGAAACTCATGGAACCACCGCTGATCAGAAATTATTTTAGGTTGAAGATTAGGTTTAGGGTTAGATTTATGGTTAGAATTTGGGTTAGGGTTAGATTTAATAGAATCCGCTACAACGTCATGTTCAATTTTAACAGACATGTAATTAAGTCTAAGTGAAAGAGTCTGTAATAAAATGTTACATTTCTACATTCTTCGGCTCCTGCTCTTCTGCTCTTCTCTCCTATTCTGTCTGGGCCTCTGGGATTGGTTGGTTTTTGTTTCTTCTCGTCCTTTCATTCCACCTTAATGTGTCCTTTTTAAAATTTACATTTGAAACAGACTGCGATCTGACAAGTGCAACACAAAAAGGCAAGATGTGCATCTACAGTGGATCATCGAAATAAAGCGACAACATCTGATAAGCAAAACTGACGCAAAATCACTTTATGTCATGGTAAGCGAGCATGTATTTTAATTCTTGAGCTCCAGCAATAGGAAGAGAGAAAAATAATTCCACACACAGTTTTTATCTGATTATCTCCTAAACAAATACACATGATATTTTATGTAAATTCTTGCAATGTTAGCCATATTTAAATCTACAGGCCAGATCAGCTCTCACTGAAAAACGATACACATTGATATCAGGTTGTATTTTGAATGTCAGGCCTGGACACTTAGATTATTATGCATGCTGTGATTCAAGGTTTATACACTTCAAGGTTCAAGGTCTTATTGTCTTACTTGAGTGCTCCCCCACAAACTACAGGCAATTAATGTTAGACACAATTAACATTTCAGTAGAATAAATACAATATCTGGGACCTGGGGGGAGGTGCTCTCTCTTCAGACCCGTCAGGAAGTAGAGACGCAGCTGGGCCTTCTTGGTGAGGGATCTGGTGTTGAGGGTCCACATGAAGTGGCGCAACACCTTCTTCTTCTCTTGTGGTAACGGGGAAGAAGGTCAGAGTGCTTGAAACTCTGCAGAGACTTCAATACAGAATGTCTGCATTGCTGGACTGATATTTTGCTGATATTTTCTATTGATATCTAGATAAAGGTGATTCATAAACCTATACATTTTAGTTGGAGCCTGTTTGGTACCAACTAAAAAACAATGAAGGGTTATTTTAATGATAACCCAACCTATGGAGCAGCTGGTGGTCTAGTGGTTAGGGAGCTGCCCTTGTGATCAGAAGGTCGTGGGTTTGAATCCCAGGACTACTGTGCACTACTGAGGTACCTGAGGAACACAGCTTCCTGGGTGCCGCACCAGTTGCTGCCACTGAATCACTTGGGGAATGAGTTAAATGCAGAGAAAGAATTTCACATCATTCACAGTGTGCTGTGCAGTGTTCACATGTAACTATAAGGGTCACTTTACTTTATAATAGGTTAACTCTCTTTATTTCACACAGTTTACAAACCCAGAGGTGCACAAGCACTACGCTGACTTCTAAGAAAAAGGAAAAGAAATACAGAGCAAAACTGACCATTTACCATAATGAACTAAACAGACACACATGAGATTTTACACAGTTAAAGTTAAGGCAAGTTGAGCAATCACCTTGACCGGCAATAAGAAATTCAAAAAAATGATCCTGCTTTTTTTGTATTTTTGAGAAATATTGGTAATTATAAGGCTGGGTTGCCTCCGCGTTGGTATGAAAATTAAGGAAATTTGAGAACAGCCTGAAAAATACACATGGTAAGACTGGTGCACAAAACACAAGGTGAGTTTAAGGTAATGTAATAATAGGAGTTACTGGTTATTCTAAGGCCTGGGTTGCCTCCTCATTCAGGGACACCCAGTAAATGAGAGCTTACCAGCCTTGTGAAGGACGAAGATCGGATGGACAAACCCTGCAGCGATATTGATCGTCATACCGATGGCTACACCCAGCTGGAACTCTTCCTCGGGCAAAGCGCCCAGAAGGCCAAAGGAGACAGTCACTGGTATGATTTGAACTAGAAAGGTCACAAGGTTCATGCAAACCACCTTAAAGGCCTTCTTTTTGGCCACATTCATCTCCCCGTCCTTCCCGTCCCCATCTCCAGGCCCGGGCCGCAGCAAGCCCTTGAGAATGGAGAAGCAGCAGAAGGAATCTAGAAGGAAAATGAAGAGATACAGCGCTCCGAATGCATTGTAGGGCAAAAAGGGAAATGTGAACATGGAGGTGAGGCCTAAGCACAGCGAGCACACCCAGGCCACACCTGAGGATGCCACACGGTACCGTAGAGGCTTGAACCTCAGGAAGATCACTGGGTGGATCACGGCTAGGTAGCGCTCCAGGCACACCCAGCACTGGAACAGGTAACGGGCAGGCATGGAGATGCCGAGCCAAAAACCCAGCAGTTTACCAACACACAGCTCTAAGCTTATAATGCACACAATGTACAGAGGCGCCACGAGGGCGTAGAGGATCTCAGCTGCTGTGTGGTTCAGAGCAAACACCACCGACACATCCACCCCTCCACCCTTGGAAAGAAGCAGTCTGATGATGTAGCAGTTTAGGGGCAGACCCACAGAGAAATTTATGACCTGGGTCGTAATCACACAGGCCACTGTGGCAATGTAAAGCCCTCTGTCCATGACAGGCACAGTTGAGTTTGTCGTGTTCATCTTCTTCCGCTGCAAAATATGAAGGGCACATATATTGACATGCTCGGAGCACATACCAGCAGGACACAGAAAGAAAATAAACCAAACTAAAGAATGAAACCATACCCAATATCACCTAATTTTTCAATACGGATTCAAAAGAACACAGACCCAAAGGCTAGAACCATCACCAGACAACAAACCTCTCTTATGTACCTTCTCTCCTCTCAGTGTGCGTAAACTACCTTGAAGCAAATTTTCCTCTGCATATGTGCAGTTTTTATCTTGTCATATCATACACAAGGTCATATTTCATGCAAATCTGATACATTTGTAAGACCATCCTCCTCTCGCTGGGAGAGTCCTAAGGCATGGCCTAATGAGCTCAGTACTCAAGACGCAATACTCAATACTGGGGGCTCAATACTCCGATTCTGAAAGAATCAGTCCTCACAAACAAATATCAGCACCAAAAAGTAAATGGAACATCTCAGATTTTTGTTTTGCTCATAAAATTTGTCTAATCAGAAAGAAATCATCTTCTTATTTAGAGATCATTGAAATTGTTTCTTCTGATACTTTCCATTTGTAGGAATGGGAGCAAATAAACAAAGACATGACAAAGCTTTAATGTGTTCATAGTCTGTTTGTTTTTTTTGTTTTTTAATTAAAAAAAAACTGCTGTGTGATGGCCTCTCTCACAGCACGCCCTGTGGGGTGGACGAGGGTCAAAGGGTCAACAATATCGGGGGGCACAGGCATCAGGACTGGGGTCTTTTCCCTTCTGACGGTGGCAATGTTGTGTAGAACCACGTATGCTGACACCACCTGAGAGGCCCTCTGTGGCTTCCCACGCAGCCCCTGCTGGCACACAAAACATGCCTTCAAGATTCCAAAAGTCATTTCAGTCCTGCTCCTCGTATTGGTGTGAGCTGCATTGTATTTTGCTTGTGGCCTTGTTTGAGGATCAGCATGAGGAGTTGGCAGGTGAGTGAACGCGCTGTGAACAAATGGAGAGAAACTGTCACACGCAAGTTTGATGTATCAACAAATCTCTAGGATGCAGATTGCCTTACCTTCCTCAAACTGTCGGGAGAGGGCCTAAAAATGGGGAAGTCTTGGACTGGACTGGCCACCGTGCGTCCAGGCTTGTCACCATGAGCTGGTGATCACATGTCATATAAGAAGTAAAGGTCATTAGCTCT
The DNA here is from genome assembly GCA_037974365.1 of Hydrocynus forskahlii. Classification (NCBI taxonomy): domain Eukaryota; kingdom Metazoa; phylum Chordata; class Actinopteri; order Characiformes; family Alestidae; genus Hydrocynus; species Hydrocynus forskahlii. The sequence continues at coordinate 180,836 of JBBPCX010000114.1, read as the reverse complement.
TTCTGTTATCGTAACATCAAAGTTATGTTCATGTAAGACATTCCTGAATAAAGGTTGTGCCACAGTGTTTAACAAGGACATAATTTATATCAGGGCAAACCAGTAGCCTATGTGTGGTAAGAAAGGACTGAAAACTTGTCAGACAAAGGGGGAGGAAATGTGAGAGGCCCTCTTGATAGTACATTAACATCATAACCAATATGGATTAAGGATGAGGCTAACAAACTACAAATCACCACCTTATGTGGATCCAGTAAGTGGAGAGAAGGTGAACTTAAATTAGGACATCATGTAGTCCATAGCACATATATCAGATCAATTAAGATATGATGAAAGATACTCGTACATTGATGCTGTGAAAGGTTGTTTTCCAAGTTTTTTTTCTCTAAAAACTCTGCGGAGAGAGACTCTCACGATTCAGGTACCAATGTCTTCCAGGCACTATCAGCTGCGGAGAAGTGGTGTGTGGTGGGCACTGCTTATGTAGGACAGGCTTACGTTAAACAAGAACATAACCTGGTCAGAGCAAGTTTGAGACCTTTTGCAGTACGGGTTAATCACGAAGTTACATCTCACGTGATCAAGTTTTACTCAAACTTACCACGATAAACCAGTGAACATAGTACAGGCACCTGGGCTCTTTAATGATGGATCATATGCATCTCCATCATTTTGGTCAGTATTATTGTATTAGTCAGAATTATTGTTTTGGTAAGTATTATTGCGTCGGTCATTATTATAGTTTTGGTCAGTATTATTGTTTTGATCAGTATTATTGTGTTGGTCAGTATTGCAGTCAGTATTATTGTGCTGGTCAATATTATTGTGTTGGTCAGTGTTGTTTTGATCAGTATTTTGGTTAGTATTATTGTTTTGGTCAGTATAATTGTGCTTGTCAGTATTTTGGTCAGTATTGTTGGTCAGTATTATTATTTTGGTCACAATTATTGTTTTGGTCAGCATTTTTGTGTTGGTAAGTATTATCGTTTTGGTAGGTACTACTGGTGTGGTCAGTATTATTGTGTTGGTCAATATTGTTTTGATGAGTATTTTGGTTAGTATTACTGTTTTGGTCAGTATTATTGTGCTAGTCAGTATTTTGGTCAGTATTGTTGGTCAGTATTATTGATTTGATCAGTATTATTGCGTGGGTCAGTTTGGTCAGTATTATTGTTTTGATCAGTATTATTGTTTTGATCAGTATTATTGTTTTGGTCAGTATTATTAGTGTGGTCAGTATTACTGTGTCAGTATTATTTTGATCAGTATTTTGGTCAGTATTATTGTTTTGGTCAGTATTTTGGTCAGTATTATTGTTTTGGTCAGTATTATTGTGTTGATCAGTATTATTGTGTTGGTCAGTATTGCAGTCAGTATTATTGTTTTGGTTAGTATTATTGTGTTGATCAGTATTATTGTGTTGGTCAGTATTGTGGTCAGTATTATTGTTTTGGTCAGTACTGTTTTGATAAACAGTTGGTTAGTATTGTTTAGATCAGTATTTTGGTCAGTATTATTGTTATGGTTAGTTTTATTGTGTTAGTATTGTTTTTGGTCAGTATTACTGTGTTGGTCAGTACTGTTTTCAACAGCATTGTTTTGGTCAGTATTTTGCTGGTCAGGATTGTTTAGATCAAGTTAACTTTGCGTGAAAACAGTTCATTCTTCATTTCCTAAAATATTTATAACACAAGATGGAAAAACTGTAATTAAAAATAGAATCTGATTAATCTTTCAGCCATACACAGAAATTTGGTATCATCCTATCTCAAATATTTTATAGTTTATTTATTTATATAGTACATTATCATACACAAAAGGTCATTCAGTTTGCTTTACAGAAATAGAAAAATAAAATAAGAACAAGTAAAAAATAAAATGGAATAAAACAGAATAAGATAATGGGATGAAATAAATAAAAGAAGCAAAAGAGTACATAAAAGACAATTGAATGTGCAATAGAATTGCAAATATTTAAAAGGGAGTGGAGAATGGTGCAGTTTTTAGCAGTTTATAAAGCTGGCTACTGTTGGTGCAGATATGATATTGCTGGGCAGTTTGTTCAAGCAGCGATCTGCATAGTGACTAAACGCCATTTCACCAGGTAAAGTTTCAGATCTACTCACCACTAGCTGGCCAGCTCCTGCAGATCTAAGAGACCTACCAGGAATATATACTTCAAGCATATCAGAGACGTATCCAGTGAGTGACTTGTACGCAATGAGCAATGAACTTTGAAGTCAATTCTTTACCGAACTGGGAGCCAGTCCAAAGACCTAAAAATAGGAGTAATGTGCTCTCTTTTCTTGGTTATGGTTAGAACACTGGCAGCAGCATTTTGAATAAGCTGGAGCTGTCTAATAGACTTTTCGGGATTCCCAGCGAGGAAAGCCAAAAGTGAACCCTGCAGGAAGTGAAGCCGTGGATCAGTTTCTCTAAGTCTTGTCTGGACACAAAGTTTCTAACAATGTTTTTGAGGTGCCAGAATGCTTTGTGACAGCTTTGATGTGGTCATTAAAACTAAGGTCTCCATGCAAGGTCACACCAAGGTTTTTTACATGGGTGGATGTCTTAAGTGCTCTAGATTCCAGGTGGGCACTAAGAACTGATGTTCCCTCTTTATTTCCAAACATTATAATATCTGTTTTGTCTTTATTTAATTGGAGAAGGTTTTGATGCATCCATGTACTTTCTTAACGCACTGACATAACAAATTATTGGACTGAAGTCACTTGGTGAGAGGGTTAGATAGATCTGAATGTCATCTGCATAGTTATGATAGGACACATCGTTCTCTTTAAGAATTTGGCCCAGAGGAAGCATGTACAAGTTGAACAGGACAGGTCCAAGACCGGAACCTTACCAGACTCCATATGGCATAGTTGTTTTATCCGATTCACATGAGCTGATTGAAACAAAATATCCTTTGACTTCCAAGTAGGACCAGAAGCAACTAATGACCATACCTGAGAGACCAACCCAGTTCTCAAGTCTGTCTCGCAGAATGATCTGGTCAACAGTGTTAAAGGCTGCATTCAGATCTAAAAGCACCAGTACAGTTATTTTACCTGCATCAGTATTTAGGCAAACATCAGTTAGTACCTTAACAAGAGCAGTTTCTGTTCTACGATGTTGACGGAAACCTGATTAATAGTCATCAAAGAAACCATTTGTGTCCAGGTAGTTACTGATTTGTTTAAAAACTACTTTCTCCATAATCTTGCCCGTAAAAAGAAGATTAGAAATGGGTCTATAACTGTTAAGAACAGAAGCGTCTAAATTACGCTTCTTCAGGAGGGGTTTAATAACTGCAGTTTTCAATAGCGCTGGAAAAATGCCTGAGTTCAGAGAGCCATTCACAATATGCTACAGGTCCTCCGCTAAGCTACTAAAAACACTTTTAAAAAAGCTTGTAGGTAGAGTGTCCAGGGAACAAGAAGATGTTTTAAGATGAAGCACTATTTCCTCAAGAGTTCTAACATCTATAGGCTCAAACCACTATGAGTGTTCTTAGTGTTCCTCTTAACAACATTAGAGAAATATGCACTTCTTGCTCTGCCCAACTCATGGTTTTATCTCTGGAGTTTCTCTTTGAAAATGTCATGGTCCACTTGAAGTTTAGTTGGTCTCCACCAGTGCTTTGCTTTCCTGCATTCTCTCTTCTGATTAGTTAAAGCAGAGAACTTTCTCCACTGTGCTTCCTGTTTACCAGAAATGGTTTTGACTCTGATTGGTGCAATAGCATTGAGGACCCTAGGCATTTTACAGTTAAAATGATTGACATTCATCTACAGACCCAGCACATATGCTTGCAGTCATATATATATAAAGGCAAGCCCTGGTATTTTCATTAATAAACCTCTTTTTGACATTCCTGTGGCCAGTTTGGGTAATAGGGCAAACCAATGCATCAACGAAAACACTAATGGTCTGACAGAGCCACATCTAAAACGTTCACAGAAGTAACACTGAGCCATTTCCTGATAACGAAGTCCAGTGTGTGACCTCGGACATGAATGGGGCTGGTTACATGCTGAGTGACTTCAAATGTTTCAAATATGGCACCAATTTCTTTGGCAGTACTGTCATTAGGAATGTCAATATGGATATTAAAATCTCCTGCAATGATAAAAGAGATAAGAGTTAAAAGCAGTGGAATACTATATTCTCTAGGACTGTGTGAGAGAAATGCATTATATAATATAAATGCATTATATATAAATGTATTTTACACATAAGCTTTAATACCGTTATCGGATCATCAGATCAAACAGTATACAAGTCAAAACAATATATTTTAACTTTTATTGTTGCCGCTCTGACACAGCTAATTGAGATAATTGAGGAGACCACAAGGCTCTGCAGTGAGACTGGAAAATCTCTGCCTGTATTTTTTTGTCATGCTGTCATTAACAAAATAAACACACAAAACCTTACATGCAAATTATTTCAATACCACAGACATATTCAAATGGACAGACCAGATCATCTTTCTCTGGAATTTGATTTTCATTTGGATTAGCCTGGATTTTGAATAGCAAGTTATATCATATACGTAATTTATTCACTAATGAATTCATTTATTTATTCTGTACTAATTTGCGATGGAAGTCTGTGAAGAGTCATGAAAAAAGTTAACATAAATGTAACCCACACTAGAAGATCTGTCTTGTCTTAACCCATTTCGACAAATGCTTAAATGAAAATTAAGAAACAGTAATTATACACCAGTGATAGGGATAAACTTTACATTTACGGCATTTATCAGACGCTTTTGTCCAAAGCGACTTCCATTCCCTAACTACAGGGGACAGTCTCCCTGGAGCAGCTTGGGGTTAAGGGTCTTGCTCAGGAACCCAGTGGTGGTGTGCTGAAGGTAAGATTCAAATCCCTACGTGCTGTGGTATTGTCATAACCACTGCATTGTACATAGTCCTGCACCTCTTTACAAGCTGATTAACCAAGTCCTACATGATTCGTTTGCTAAACCATCACTCAGTACGTCTCAGACCACAGATAACATTTGCTATAATTGGTAAACATTTTCCTAGTAATATTTATCAATTGGCCCAAACTAATATCACTTGTTTACCCACCCAACAGGCGCATTTCACTTTACTTGAAGGCTCCTAAATGAGGACTTTGACAAAGCATTTGACATCATACAGACATTTGAGTAATTATAATCAAGCTGTGATGGTACTTCAGAAGTGCTTATAGACTTATGTGACCAAGAAGGACTTAAAAGTCATTTTAGTCAAATGATCAAAAATAGAAAATCCCTGTAATAATTTAGGATTATAAAAGAAGGTCAAGGAGCCATGATTTAATACACACTGTGTTTCCAGTTCATTAAGTTCCCCTTCTACCTTCATTCAAACTGTCCTTTTCAACAACTAATGCATCACCCATTTACAGATGGACCAAGATTTAGAGCAGCTCGGAAACATCTGATATTTTGTGTTCTCAGCAGTATTTCATTTGATTTGTTGTAGAGATGTGTTTTTGTTTATTCATGCTAAAATAAAAGCATGCTAGATCAGCTTTACTGCTCTGCACTGCTGAGCTTTTCCAGTGCAGCCACTAGGAGGCATCGACATGCTTCATGAGCAGTTAAACCATCAGGAAGACTGTGAACTACTCAGGCCGCTAAAACCTGTTTAAGGTAAGGACATCTCCAGGTAAATTTCCACAGTTCCACAGTTCATGAAGGTGTAATCTGGAAATGTGAAAAACCTAAATTCTAATGGTGGTGATAACCTTTAAAGTTAACCTTGAAAAAAAAAAAACAGTTGAGATTTAAACGGTACATTTTAATGAGTCATTTTCAGCTTTACAGAGGCAGAAAAGAAAAAAAGTGAAACCAGTAGATGGAAGGTCATAACAAAAGTTCATATTATTGTGTCCATCACGTTTACAGAGAGCTGACTTGTCCTTACATATTACTGACCGTGTAGCACCACTTAAATACTAAGTATTTCATTGCTGTAATTTGCTGTTTAATTGGTTATACATACTGCCTGCTTGCGTTTTTAAATTATTACAGTGGGCTCACGGCGACGCAGTGGGTTTCACTTTTGCCTCACACCTCCAGGGTTGGGGGTTCGAATCCGGCTCCTGTACAGCTGGAGACATCTTTAGGTCATGCACGCTTACAATATCTCGGAAATCTTAATATGACTTTCACTATGTCTGAACGTTTTAAAAGGCTGGTGAGGCTAAACGTGATAGGAACTCTTCCAGTACAAACTGTACACTTCACATGGAAAGCTGTGATGTGAGAGAAATAATACACAACTCAAGCACTTGAGACAAAAAAGTTACTGTTTATTGATATAGGCAGAAAAAAAAAATCTTCATACCCCACTGAAAGGTTGTATCTTCGGTGCAAGTAATCAACAATCACATTCTACATGGAGAATGGAGAGATGGGGCATTTAGAAGCCAGGAACATTTAGAATGCCAGTACAGTCATGTTGTTAATGTTAAAACAAATACACCAAAGCAAATCTAGTCTCCGATTCTAAGAGTTCAGGCTCCCCTTTGGAATGACCCAAAAGGTCTTAGACTTTTCCAGAAAAGCCCACAGTGCTTAATTCGTCAGTGGGGGAAATCCCAAGATGAGGAAATTCTACATCTTAAGCTCGGTCCTATCAGACATCTTACAGTAAAAGCTGTCCACTCGCCTCTAATCTTTCTTCCCGCATCAGTTCTGGACTTTTCCTCGCCAGTTTGTGCATAGATTCACACTTTTCTTACTGAGCCTTGCACACCTCCGTCTGCTCTCCTCCTTTCCACTGCCAGGCTGAACAACTAAAGAGTCCATAAAAATTCAACACTCTTAAAAAAAATTAGTTATTTTGAGGCAATGCCATGGGACAGAGGTCTTCAACTGTAGACCTCAAATCCAGTTTCCCATCCTGGATTTTGTAGTTGCTGGTTCTGTTACACAAGGTGGCCAATCAGTTATATCAACAGTTCAGTAACTACACAATCCAGGACTGGAAACTGGATTCGGTGTCCTGAGCTGAAGACCTCAGGTGTAGAAACTGAGATCTTAGGACGTGACAGAAGGAGGATGAACAGAGAAGAGGCATCTCCTCAGTTTACCGGTTAAAAAAATGGCAGACAAATTTCATATTGTATAATTAATTACAGGTCCTTTTACTAGCTTCACACATAACACAAACTATGTTTGAACATAAAGCGATGCGTACATATAGATATTCAAATGTAAAGCACTCCACCTCAAGAAATAAAAAAAGCGCGAGTTCAATACATGCCTATTATTTGGTAAATGTTTATCTGCTACGGATTAAATGCAAGATATTCTGAAATCCATATCCTTCAGTGCTTAGAGTCGGATTTCTATTAATATCTTTTTTTTTTACACCCATTAACTTGTTATATGCTCATGATAAACATTAGAAAACAGTAGAATCGGAACTGTGGACCTCTCGTCTTCCTGAGAAAATAGCCAAGTCCATTTGTGAGTGTGCAGGACAGCAAGCAATTTTTTTTGTTTGTTTTTTGTTTTTGTTTTTTTCCTTCACAGAACAGAAACTTAAAATTGATACATACAGGCATAGATAGTCTGTCAACAACAAAAGGAGATTAATTCAAACGCAAATACAACACTGAATCAATCCCAGAGTTCGGAAAATAGCTTACGTCTTCATTCGAGAAGTTAGCTTTCTTGATCTCTCTGCAGATGGAAGATGAAATATCTAGTTTTTCTTCTTCTCATGCTAAACTACTTGTTTCATTTTGCAGACAGACTGGTTGTTTGTAAACGGCAGGTGGATTGGAAGGAAACGGAAACCTTTACAGACAAGAAAACGGTAGGCACCTCTGAAATGAGTCACACCGTCACAAACTCATCCCACTCCACTGTCTGTTTTTTATGCATGAACATCATATCACATATGGAGCTCTAGACCCTTTCTAACTATGGCCACGGTTTATTTCTCACATTTTTCTTTTTTTCCCCCCTGCGTTTTATTCTTTTTTTTTGTTTTTGTTCTTTTTTTTTTTTTTTTTACTTAATATTTAAAACAAAACGGTGCAAAACTCTTGCTAGTTATTCAACAATGAAAGCCACTATAAAGGTAGATAAACATTTTACAGGTTTTTAAACACTTTACAGATAGAACGAACAAACAAAAATGTATCAAGTCCTTGAGTAAACTTTAACACATGAATTGTCTTCCCTCGTCACCTTTTTTCTTTTGATTTGCCGAGTGAGGGAAGAGAAGACACTCAGTGCAACGTTGGATTACAATAATAATCAGAACATAGTTTTTGAAGAAGAAAAAAAAAAAAGACAGTACAGCATACTGAATGGAACACAAGTGCAGGTGCATGACTAAAAAACAGGAACACCCACTTACATACAAAAAAAGTATGACATCATCTTTCTGTGATTAATGCTAATTTTCAAAATACCTTGAAAGTATACAAGCCACACCAAAAGAAAAAGTTTCACATTGCGTTATTGGCGATCTTTGATTCAAGTATTGGTGTAGAAACTTGTTTTGTTTTGATATGTTTATGATTTTGTTTTGTCTGGAGATGAAAAACAGCTTCATGGGTTTTCTGACAATCAAAAAAAGGAACTACATAAAAATAACACATCGCGTGTCTTTGAGAGTAAAACCAACACGTGCAAATCCCAGACAAGCTTTTTTTTGTTGAATTATCAAGTAATTATCAGTACTTTTCCTGTCTTATTTTGCAGGGTCAAATGCAAATATTGCTCATTCAAACATGTGTTCTGCCCAGTTGGTCTTAAAAGGGAGAGAAATTTGGACTGGAATAATTTGGTCTACAGTAAAGAGTTAGGCAAACTGATGCTGTGGTGTCGTAGCGTTATCTATGCTGGTGTCGTTAGAATGATTCCAGGGATTTTGGACGGGCAAGCTGTGCTGACGCCCCGTTTGTAGTTTTCGACTGAGTTCGGAAAGAAGGCAGTTTTACACCCAGGCAACAGTGATTTTGCTTTTGACGTCAGACTGGAGTCCAAGAGTAACGACGGCCCTTGTCAGATTAAGACATGTCATTGTACCTGTTAAGCAAAATCCCTCAGAGCAGAGAGAGAGAGCGCAGCTGACACACAAGGGCCCTTCACAATCAGGGCAAACGGAAATGCACAGTTCAGCGGGCCCAGATTAACAAACAAACACTGAAAAGAGCCTACAGAAAAAGGCACTCCTGCATGCAACCGACACCCAAACGAGGGACAGAACACGTCAGCAAAACAGGAGAAAATTAGCAAGAAGTGCAGTTTTAAACATTGTTTTTGTTTCCTCCCCTTACATCGTTTATATTAAGGATCTTTTCCGCCCAACTTTTATATATCCAC